>JAQOTM010000436.1:46490-73826 GCA_029168755.2 Tillandsia fasciculata | reverse complement strand
AGCAGCAGCTTGCACAACTGCTGCCCAGGCAGCAGGGCTGCTGCAGGCTGCGCAAGTAGCAAACAGCAGCAGCAAATGCTGCTGCTGCAGCTGTTGGCTCAGCCAGCAGCAGCAGCTCATGCTGCTGCTGGCTGCTTAACCAGCAGCAGTAGCTGCTGGCGCAGGGTGTTTCCCCCCCCTTTTTTTTTTTCTTCTTCCTACCAGCCAAGAAAGAGGAGGGAGAGGAGAGAGAGAGATAGAGAGGAGAGAGAGAGAGAGAGAACTCACCTTCTTTCTCCTTCTCTTCTTTTTCCTCTTCTTCTTCTTCTTCTTTTTCTTCTTCTCTTTCCCTTCTTCTTCTTCTCTCCTTCTTCTTCTTTCGTTTCCTTCCCAGCTGAGAGAGAGAGAAGGTGGTTTCAAAATGAGGGAGAGAGAGAGCATTAATGCCTCTGCAGGGGGTAGTTGGGGAAAATAGGTAAATTTACTAAAATGCCCCAACTTACAAAGGGATTTCCCAATTTATCCCAATTCCTGCAATTTGCTCCTGCAGGAAGAAAATTCGGTTAGCCCTCTTTCTCCGCGTTTTGCCGTCAACTGAGAAATCAAAATTGTAATTTCTCTTCGCCCCTTTAATCTACAAATTTTTCTTAAACTTCCCACGATTTTGTTTAAATCTTTGGACTACTCTAAGCCCTCGAAAGAGAGCCCCGAAAATGCTTCGCGATTGACTTGCACTGTCAAAACTGCAGTTTCAGCATTCACGAAGCATTTTTCTTCGCTTCGTTCTTCGATTTTTCCTTAATAACTTACCTAGGTTTTTTCGCCCTTTTAATAAGAAAACTTTTGTGAGACACCCCCACGATTTCTTTTAAAATTTGTGGGCACTCTAAGCCTCCGAAACAGGGCTCCGAAAATGCTTCGTGATCACAAATTTCAGAATTTCAGATTTTGGCTAAGTCCTCGGGTTCAAGTCACTTTTCGACCCGATGCCCTTCGCGTCAGCCCGAAACGCACCGAACTCGACTGTAATCATGTTTAAAACACGTTACAAGTCTTCTCGCCGAATTTTGCCATTTTGCGAACTCGGCGAACACGAGTCCCAATTTTGCAACTTGAGGCTTCGTTTCTCAACCACAACTCACTTTTCGACTCAACGGCTTTTGCGTTGATTCAAAACGCTTCAAACCCACTTGTAATCATATTTGAAACGCGTTACAAGTATTTTTACCGAGTTTTGCTATTTCGCAGAAATCGGTGCACTACAATAGGATTGAGCTTGGAGCCTTTGGAGGCAAAATCGTGGTTGGTGGTATTAGAGAGACTATTTGAGAGCCTCATTGTGCCGAGGGTTTACGCAGTTGCTGAATTGCGCGCTCCAGGTTTTGAGGGACGAGGCCCATAGGATATGTGTGATTGGGAGTGGATTGCGCCAGGATACCTTTCAGTTTAGTTGGTCCCTCCGTTATGGATTATTGATGCTTCGATGGAGTAGGCGTTGTGTATGGAGCGTGGCGCTGCAGTTCCTTAGGATAGGGATCTGCCGCCAGAGGCGAGTTCTGGATATTGGCGCTTGGCGCCGGGTGATGGAGGATAGATCGGCCGGCAGAGGCATTTCTGATTTCTTTTTCCAGGATAACGGATTCCCGAGATGCCAGAAATCAGGTGGACCCCGATGGCAGCATCAGCATCTATATCAGAGTGGCGCAGCGGTAGCATGGATTGGTTGTCTGCGGAGGGCCATATTCGTCGCCTCAGTGTGAGCCGAGACAGAGGTCGTTCTCCCTATGTGATTGGTCTAGATTTTCTGGCAGACAGAGCGACGACCCCCTTTTTTCTTTTTTCGTCGAGCGGACGAGTCTGTGCCGCCCGGTTGGAGGGCGCCACGGTAGTGGATTGAGTGTCGCAGGTGGGATTTTATTACAGCAGTCAGAGTTATAGCATGTTGCATTCCTGCATGGACTAGAGGCAGATCTGTTACCACGTGCACTCGAGGTACAGGTTCCTGTTAGTGTTGTGCATGTGGAGGAGGCTTGTGGATCATGTCCCATGCAGATGAGGCCGCAAGTTATATCAGCAGACTTATTGGTAATTGTGGCAGTTCGGTATTTGGACCATGTGCTTGAGATTGATTGGCACGGTGCCACAAAATGTTTGACTGCGGCGAGAGAGGACTTTGATCTTCGGCAAGGCAGACAAGAGGAGGCTTGCTTGTTGAGATTATTAGAGCGCACAGGATATAGCGACAGTGTGAGAGGTGCTTTCGGCGGCACCGGGATTCAAGGATATCTCTGTTGCCCACGAGATCCCGGGTGTGATTTCACCCGAGCTGTTTTAGAAGCCGCCGATTACGGAGATAGAGATTGCGTTTGGTGTGGTTCGGGGAACCGCGCCACCCGCGACAGCACCTCATTGGATATCGCCGGTAGAGCTGAGAGAGCTGATGGCATAGTCGCAGGAATCTGATGGATCGAGGGGTTTGTTTGACCTAGTGCCACGCCGTTGATACACGGTGGTGATGCCACGTCGTTGATACACGACTGTGAGGGTTCTTTTATGGTTGGAGTGTAGACAGGTCCGGGTGGTATCCAGGACCTTTTGATGGAGTTATACTCCGGCAGTTATTGTAGGATGCGAGTACCTACTTGGAATCAAACAGCCGAGGATTTTGCCTAGATGGCATTCAGGATCCGGTAAGGGCATTATGAGCTCATAGTGAGGCCAAATGGAATAATTAATACCCTGTTGTCTTCAAGATTTGAGGAAATGTGTGTCCTAGTTGTACTTGGACAGATTGGGAGTGGTGTTCCCCGAGGATATTTGATTTACTCCCAGAGCGACTTGGAGCACGAGGGGCACTTGGGGATATGCTACCGTGCCTGTGTGGATGAAGCTGTATGCCAAGTTATTGAGATACAAGTTTTAGCTTCTGAAGCTTACCTTCGTGGGTCACATTGTGTTAGCCATAGGGGCGGCGGTGGAAATTCGGCCAAAAATGGATGCTAGTTGAAATTGGCCGAGACCGACAGTTATTGTTGAAGTGATTAGCTTCTTGGACTGAACAGTGCCAGTAGAGCTGGACGAATGGATGATGAAGTTGATACCAGTGCGACTATAGCTTTGCCAGAGATGGGAGATGAACTTTTGAGTGTTTGTGATGCCTCCCATAGTGGCTGTGGAGTTACCGTTGTTGGGTTTAGGTTAATAAGGATCTAATAGGGGAAAAAACACCTAGAGGGGGGTGAATAGGTGTAAACAATAAACACTCAAAAAATCATTGTGCGATAAAACCCAATGCGGAAAAATAAAAGAACACACAAGATTTTTACGTGGAAAACTCCAAACCGGAGTAAAAAACCACGGGACCGATAACACGGCGAAATCCACTAGAATTAACACACGTACAAGGTGATATAACGTACTCACAGACGACTCAACCTTTTACCATACGCTCCTAGTAGATCTTCTCCGCTCGCTCCACGACGCTTCTCGAATCCACGATCCGCGCCCAACGCTGAATCCACAGCGTCCAACGTCGAGTCCACGACGTCCAACCGAATCCACGGTCTTCACCCAATGGTACGCTTCGAATCCACGAACGCACCTCGCTCCGAATCCACGAGAGCGATAACACCTTGAATCCACAAGGCCACGCGAGTCCACGCGCCGATTTTGGGGTAAATCGTTGTTTGTTTGGGTGGTGATGATCCGCCGAATACTTAGATCAAGAGTAGATCGGAAATACCATCTAAGTATTCATTAGTTTGATTCAACTCAAGATGTGAGTATGAAAACCTAGAATCAAACTAATCAATATAGATGAAGAAACATAGAATAGATCTATTGATTTCCTTTCTTCTCTATATGTGGATCTAAGGCCGTATAAAATGATATTTGAAAATGACGGCTCTATTTGGATGCCCTAGAGAAATGAAATAGGGTCTATTTATAGGTTAGAAACCCTAGGAAGAATATTCGGATCAAAAACAAACTTTTCTGGAAAGTTTTACCGACGGCGATCCGGATTGTATAAGCCACGATCCGGATCGCAGAAGCACAGAATGCAGTTTCCAGAAAATCACCTGTTCGGGATCCGGATCATAATCCACGATCCGGATCGTTCATACATTTTCACAAAACATCCCATTCGGGATCCGGATTGTACAAGCTGTGATCCGGATTGCAGCAATGTATGAACGAACACCTTTCGGGATCCGGATTGAAAGCCACGATCCGGATCCTGAACATGTCCCATGTCCAGTTTTTGATGAATAAGCAATTAAAACCTCTTCCAGGTGTTTCTACACTATAAGAAGTATTCGGATCATCAAAATTATTTAGTTAAACGTACCTGATCCTTTTGAATTCTTCTTTCTTGAGATTGAGGTATACGATCCAAAGTTTCTTCATCTTCAATCTTCAAGACTTAATACATTCACGAAATACGCCAACTCAAATTCCGTAACAATCTCCCCCTTTGGCGGTTTCGTGACAAAACACAAATCCACAAAGAAAATTCAAAAAGATATTTTTGTTGCTATCACCATACAACAAAAATTTACAAAAGAGTTCCAGAAATTAAAACATGAGATAAACTCCTAAGACAGACTCTAGACTTAGACATCTGTAATCTCTGCACACAGAAAACATTCTTGACAAACAAAATCGTTAGATACCTCAAGAATTGGAACATACAAAACCAAGTACAGAGATAGAGTTTATCTCATCATGACATTTAAAAGAATCAGATATGTGAAAGAAACATAGTTAAAACCAACATATCTTCTAAGCAGTTGAAAACCAAATGTCAAAGTATGTTAGTCCAACATCAACTTGTTAGTCATATTACATGCCCAAATAGTTAGTCGAATAGTTAGTATAGAAGCATGTCACAAATCACAAAAGAAAACCAAAGTTGAGTTGAGATTCATACTTACCTCATGATATATCATCGATATTCACAATCATTGTTCAAAGTTCATTCATCATTGTTCATTGTTTTCGCTAACTCTCTCCCCCTTTTTGTCACAAAACAAAGCCAAATAATTACAACAAAAGGAGAGTTAACAACATAAACACACATCATAAACCTGCAAAACAGAACAAAAAGCAAAGTCAGAGGAAAATGATTATAACATAGATTTACTCCTGAGAGTCGGAGTCATCCGAGGTCGTGCAACCCATTTTCGCAAACAACTTCTTCACAAGTTTCTTTACTGAAGAGACTGACTTGGTCAAAGTGACTTGAGAAGCTGTGATAATTTCCATCTCATTTTTCATAACATGAAGATCGCCTTTCATTTCAGAAAATTCAGCGGACATACGTTCCTGTTCATTTGAAAGCCGCTGTTGTTCTTTGAAGATGGATGTCACCGAGGCATCATCGTCAGAAGTAGATGCAGGTGCCTTCTGTTTCGGAGGAACGGGGGCAGTGGAAGAAGTTGCATGAGTTCGAACTCGTTGGCCAATTGGAGGAGAAGGGGGATCATCCTGCTTTGTTGTCAAAGACTTGACAATGGTTGTCTCATTTATTGTCCCCAAACTATACAAATACGAACTCGCGCTCGTATCCACCTTAAATCTCCTAAGGATGCGCATTATAATCATTGGATATGGTAGTCGCTCAGAGGGATGTGAGTGTTCGACATACCGCGTCATCCTATTCCAAATGAGGTAGGGGATGTTCAGGTTTGCTCCCATTGCTGCAGTTGGGTTTCCAAGAAGATAAAGAAATAGCAACCTATCCCATCGGACGATTTTCGTGTTCATGTTGGGAAGAATGTTGTAGCAAATAATGAAGTTTAAGTACTTGTACTCCTTCTTGAGTTCCCTGGAGTAAACTGAATTTCCGGCAGACGTAGTATCCGGAGAGCAGGTTCCATTGACTACTATTCTCCAAGATTTGGCTGTGAAGACCTGAGTCTTCAAATAATGAACTCCGTCTGAGATGGCTGTCATACCGAGCACCTCTCCAATCAGTTGGGGAGTGACTTTGATCTTGATACCTTTTACAAAGGTATGAAATTCTCGGCGTCCATCAACTTCATCAATAAGACCTGCTGCATTCTGATAGAAGATCCGAACTGAGTGTGGACAGTACCCAGTTTTCTCAGGAAAGTTGCAGATCGGACCAAGACCAACTTGATCAAACAGAGCTCCAAACTCTGCAGATCTATTCCTCATCTGTTGTACATTGACATGTCGTTCTCCTATGCATTCCCTCTTTTCAAAATCTTTGATTCGTGTGGAGCTGACGAATCCCTGAAATGGTGGCAGGTTGTCCATAGGTTCATTGATTGAAATGCCTTGGGCACCACTTCTTTTCCTTGCCGAGGTTTTCACTCTTTTTCCGGTAGGCTCCATTGGCGCCTTTCCTTTCTCAGCTGCAGTAGGAGGAGGTTTAGATTTGGGAGCTTCAGCAGGAGCCTTCCCCTTTGCAGAAGTTGGGACAGCCCCTTCAACTTCAATTGTGTCCCAGTCAATCGATTCAGTTTCCGATTCAGTATCGGAGTCAGCTTTTGCTCTTTTTGTCCTCTTGCTTCTCTTCGGCTTTGCAGAGTCCTTCACATGAACCATGGCAGTGAGCAGGAAAATGATCCAGGTGATCACCATTTTGTCAGTGCTTTGAGTTTTAGAAAGTGTCCTGTGAAAACCAACTCAAGAACATATGAAAAATCGTCAATTTTGAAAAATTTGAAAACATTGTACCTAGACAATCATAATCATGTAGAGAAGCCAAGAATCAAATTAGTTTTCCAAAAAGAATTTTAAAAATAGATCAAATCCATGATTTACAAAAATTCCTCTTTTATGCCCTAAAACCGAATTTTTAGAAATCGAAGCCTAAAAACTCGTTAATCAAGTGAAATCCCAGCATAAAAGCAAAACTAATTGACCCAGAGTTCTTATTTCAAAAGAAATTTGATCAAAAACCATTCACAAACGAAAAATTCCAACTTTTCAACTCACGTTTGATGAAAAACCATAAAAACTGTGAAAAACCGAGTTTTGATCATGAAAACTTACTTGAATCCGAAGAACTTTGAGTTTTGAAGCTCCAAGAAGCAAGAAATCTAGAGAGAGAAACTCTAGAAGCTTGAAAACCAGAAATTAGGGTAAAGAAATCTCGAATCTGTTTGTTTCTATATAAAACCCTAGCCGTGATCCGGATCGGCCGAGAATGTGATCCGGATCGGCTACCCGCAGGAAAAATCCTGCGTTCGGGATCCGGATCACTTGCCCGATCCGGATCGGCTACAACTTTTTCTTCAGAAAAATTTAGAAAAATACCATAAAATCCAGAAAAAGTATGTAAGCACTTTACCATGTCAACTTTAAACAAATGACATCGTTTCATACAACAAGAAATAGATTATGCAAAATCTATCAAAAATATCCAAAAATGAAACGAAAATTTACGAAAGTTAAAACACTTAAAGTTGAACAACTTCAATTACATCTATCCTGATCTTATGTGTAATGCCTTTATCAAATCATCAATTTCAGTAAAGAAAATGAAGTACCAAGATCAATAGATGTTTGAAATCCCAGATAAGTTAGATAATATATCTAGACAATCTGTTGAAGGAGTGGCTCTTTGAGCATCTTTTATCAAAAATCCCACCTTATACCAACCATGAAATACGACTGAGTCAAGTATTTCAATATGATTTCATCAACATTTTTCAAACAAAAATTTGCTTTTCATTCATGGAGTATCTTTTTCTTTCATTTTCTCCATGTGGTGGTAGTTTTCACACTCCTCATTGGGATGTAACTCTTTCCACATCTTTTGAGCATTTCACATTTCATTGACTCCCCCTCAATTGGCTATCAATTATTTAATATATAAGGTATTCAACCAAACCATTGATCTCGAATTCATACTCGACTAAGCAATCAAATATGATAATGACTATACCAAGAGATCATTGAGAGAGAAATTGACTTTGATCACTTAAAAGATGGTTTAATTAACGTAAATGATCATTGCAACATTGAAATATTATGACATCAAAAGCATAATAAATTTCTAAATGCATAAAAGGATGCAATTAAAGTCAATTATGATTTATGCTCAATTAATGTCCTATGTACAAAACATAGATAAAGAACAAAACAAAAACAAAACAAAAACAAAACCTAACCTAAGCAAAGGTTTCAAAAGAGTTTATTTCAAGGAAAGCATGCCAATTGCTTTACGCAAGTGAATAAAACGTTTTTGATCCAAAGGTTTTGTTAAGATGTCAGCTAATTGATCCTCAGTTGAAATATATGACAGTTGAAGAATGTTTGATTCAACTAGCTCTCTAAGAAAATGATATCTAAGTTCAATATGTTTTGTTCTAGAGTGCAACACAGGGTTTTTAGAAATGTTAATAGCACTAGTGTTGTCACATAAAATGGTTACCGAAGATGTTGAAATCCGGAAATCGCTCAACACGCTTTTCATCCAAATCAATTGGGTTGAACAACTTCCTGCAGAAATGTACTCCGCTTCGGCAGTCGAGAGTGCTATGCAGTTCTGCTTTTTACTGTGCCATGCAACAAGGCAGTGGCCAAGATAGAAGCATGCACCACTCGTGCTTTTCCGGTCATCCACCGATCCAGCCCAATCGGCATCTGAGTATCCAACAATATCCAAAGTCGTTCCCATAGGATACCAAATTCCGAAATTGATTGTACCTTTGATATACCGGATGATCCGTTTCACCGCTTTCAGGTGAACCTCCTTCGGTGCTGATTGATATCTCGCACAAATCCCAACACTGAAGGATATATCCGGGCGACTAGCCGTGAGATATAGTAGACTTCCAATCATACTGCGGTACAGTTTCTCGTCTACATTCTCACTTTGTGATTCACTTCCAAGTCCCTTATGGCTAGTTCCCATTGGAGTCGGAAAATCCTTAGAATTTTCAAGATCAAACTTTTTGACCAACTCCAGTGCATACTTGGATTGACACAAGTGAATTCCTTCATCGTTTTGTTTAACTTGTAATCCAAGAAAATAATTCAATTCGCCCATCATGGACATCTCAAATTCGCTTTCCATGGTCTCCGCGAATTTAGAAGCATCATTATCTCTTGTTGCTCCAAAAACAATGTCATCGACATAGATTTGAGCAACTATGAAATTGTTTTGATAATGCTTCACAAAGAGAGTCCTGTCAGCTCCCCCTCGAGTGTAGCCCTTTTCCAAAAGGTGCTTTGTCAACCTTTCGTACCATGCTCGCGGTGCTTGTTTCAGACCGTAAAGAGCCTTTTTCAGACGAAAAACATGGTTAGGTAGTTTATGATCCACAAAACCTTTCGGTTGAGCTACATAAACTTCCTCATTTAAAAATCCATTTAAAAAGGCGCTCTTAACGTCCATTTGAAATAATTTGATTTTAAAATGACAAGCAATCGCAAACAATATACGAATGGACTCGAGTCTAGCTACAGGGGCGAAAGTTTCATCAAAGTCTATACCTTCTACTTGAGAATAGCCTTGAGCAACTAACCTTGCTTTGTTCCTGATGATAGTACCTTCTTCGTTTTTCTTGTTCTTGAAGATCCATTTGGTACCTATCACATTGTGTTGCTTCGGAGGCTTCGTCAATTCCCAGACTTTGTTTCGCTCGAATTGATGGAGCTCTTCCTGCATTGCTTTAATCCAGTAATCATCTTGGAGAGCTTCATCAACATTCCTTGGTTCGATTTGAGATACATAGCATGCAAATCCGCAAACCAATTGTCTCCGTGTTCTAACTCCTTCTTGTGGATCTCCAATTATGTTCGATTCAGGGTGATCCTTGGAGATGCGTAACGTTTGAGGTAGAGGAGTAGGCGGAGGTACACGAGATGATTCCTGCACATCAGATAAGCTTGAAGAACCGTTAGATGCATCAACATTATTATCGAAAGAATTGTTAGAAGAAGATGCATTAGCAGGTGTATCATCATCAAGAGAGATATCGAGGGTAGATTTTTCAGATTCAAAGTGAAAAGCTTCATCTACCTTAACATTTATCGATTCTACGATCGTCTTAGATTCTAAGTTAAAAACTCGATATGCTCTGCTGTTTGTAGAATAACCTAAGAAAATCCCTTCGTCACTTCGAGAGTCAAATTTTCCAAGATTTTCGCGATCACGTAAAATAAAACACCGACTCCCAAAGATGCGAAAATATTTGATGTTAGGTTTTCTACAAAACCAAAGTTCATATGGTGTATTCAAAGTCCCCGGGCGCAAATACACGCGATTGATAACATAGACAGCAGTGTTCACCGCTTCAGCCCAAAAATATAAAGGTAAGTTCCGGCTGTGAAGCATAACACGTGCCATTTCCTGTACGACCCTGTTTTTGCGCTCGACTACACCATTTTGTTGAGGTGTGTAAGGTGCGGAGAATTCATGTTTAATGCCATTAGAAGTGCAAAAATCAATGAATTTGGAATTTATGAATTCCCCACCTCTATCACTCCTAACTCGAGTAATCCTTTCATTCTTTTCAATCATAATACGATTGCAGATTTCGAGAAAAGAATCAAAAGTATCAGCTTTTTCTTTTAGAAATGCTACCCAAGTATATCTAGAAAAATCATCAACCAACAAGAAAATATACCATTTACCTCCCAGAGATGGTTGACGAGTTGGCCCCATTAAGTCCATATGCAAAAGTTCCAAAGGCCGTTTTGTACCTATGTGGTTCAAGTTCTTGTGTGCAGTCCTAGACTGTTTTCCCTTTTGGCAACCGCCACACACAAGGTTTTGTTCAAAAGAAAGTTTCGGAACCCCCTTGACCACATCTTTATTTGAAATTCTAGCAAGTTCCTTAAAGTTTATGTGACCTAGCCTTTCATGCCAAAGTGTTTCATTTTTCAAAGATGCTAGGTTACATTTTTCAGAAATCTTAGAAGGAACTACATAACAATTGTTTTCTGATCTAACCCCCTTTAAAAAGAAAGCATGGTTCATGTCAGTTACAGTGCATTTATCAGATGAAAAATTAACTGAATAACCACTATCACACAGTTGACTTATGCTTATGAGGTTAGTCTTAAGGCCATGAACAAATAACACATTATCTAGAACCGGGCCATCTGGAATAGCTACCGTTCCCTTTCCAACAATTTTGGAAGACCGACCATCTCCGAAAACAACAAGTCCTCCGGAGTTTTTCTCAAATGTTTGAAAACAGTTTTTATCGCCGGTCATATGACGGGAACACCCGCTATCCAGGTACCAAGACGAACTATCATATGCATGCAAGGAAACATTGGTAGCAAGACAGGGAAAGATTTCACCTTTGCGCACCCAAACCTTTTTGGAGTGCGTCGGTAATGGTCGTGAAGTTGATTTCCTAGGTGAGAGCGTCTTGCTTGAAGAATTGCTGCTCCTTGATGATGTCGTCTTGAGCGGTGTACTACCAAGGCTCTTTTCCTTCAATTGATTGCAGTTGATTTCCGAGGAATAGCCCTTTTGGTAGTCATTGCAAGATGTGCTTGAGGTGTGCGTTTGGCTCCAGTCTTGCAATTTCTTCTTATGTGCCCTGAAATGCCACAACGAAAACATACCTTGGATCTTGTCGATTCCGAAGAGGATGTAGTAGGTTGTTGTCGTTGCTTGTCGTGAACACCGGTGTCGGAGGAGGAGATACCGACTGAGGCACAAATACTGTACCACTCGAACTTGGAATGTCTCCAGTTTGAGTGTATCCGAGGCCGAACTTATTTCTTTGACCAAGACCAAGAAGTCTGTCCAACTTACTCCTTCCAGAAGAAAATCTCTTTAAGTCATCCTTTAGTTGGCGTATGGTCTCCGTCATTTCCAATTTTTCCTGTCGAGCCTCGCCGTTGAGCTTCAAGAAGTAATTCGCTTTGTTCACCATATCTATATAATTCTTCTCGAAATGCTCATTGGACTCTTGAAGGGAAACATTTGTCTTAATCAGATTATCCCTTTCCACTTCAAGATCGGTTGAGAGAGAGGTTACTCTTTTTACTTCTTCTTCAAGATCCTGCAATCTCTCTTTCAACCCCTTGTTTTGCTTAGCCAGTTTCTTTGAATCCCTCAAAAGCTTATGGTAGGCTAAAGCAAAATCTTCACCTTCCGAATCATCTGATTCATCGTCCGTTGCAATCTTTTCAACAGTGGAGTTGGACAGTGAGTCGGATGTACTTGCCATTAAGCACATGAAGGGTGAAGATGTAGTGGACGCGTGGAAAGCTGTCGCGTTGTCTTCTTCATCACTTGACGATGACTCATTTGACGTGGAGTTGTCATCCCAAGTAACGACTTGCATCGCCTTCTTCTTTGCCGGATTCTTGTTGGGACATTCCGTTGCAATGTGGCCGTAGCCTCGACATTTGAAACACTGAACTTGTCCCTCAGAACTTTTCTTATCCTTTGAGAAGTTCTCTTGCTTCTTGACTTGTAACTTGAAGGACCCTTGCCTTTCTTCGACTTTCCGAAGGATGGAGTTTTGCTTGAATTTCCCCTTCGAAAGTTGCGGCGAAACTTCCTTGTCAAGAGAGCGAGCTGCTTCTCAAAGTCCTCCATAGAAAGGTTCTCGTCGTCGTCCGAGGAGGATGAATCCGCGTCTTCTTCTTTAGTTGATTTCAATGCGTAACCTGAAGACTTAGAAGAGGATGCCTTTCCAGAAGAATAGTTAGTAGGAAAAGTCATTTCATAAGTTTGTAAAGCACCTACTAATTCTTCTACACGCATTTCGTCCGGGTGTTTAATTGTTTCAATGGCTGCGACCTTCGGGCGAAATCGTTCAGGAAGAGTTCTTAGAATTTTTCTTACAACTTTAAATTCTGGAATCTTCTCTCCCAAGTTAGCACATGAGTTCACGATGTCTTGCAATCGTGTGTAATAGTCAGTGAAGGATTCATTCTCTGCCATAGAGATAGAGTCAAACTTGCTCGTAAGCATTTGCAGTTTCTGAATCTTCACTAAGTTAGTTCCCTCATGCGTAACTTGAAGAACATCCCAGATTTCTTTCGCAGTCTCACATGCCGAGACGCGAGAGAACTCAGTTTGTGACAAAGCATTAAATAGAGCATTAATCCCTTTGCCATTGTAAGAAGATAAGTCTATCTCTTCCTTGGTCCATTTCGACCTAGGTTTTAAGGTGCGAACATCATCTAAAATTTCAGTTGGATTAGACCATCCTAATTCAATTGATTGCCACACCCTTTCGTCGATGGAAATTAAAAAGCTTTCATCCGTACTTTCCAGTACGCATAATTTGTTCCATCAAAGAAAGGGGGTCGATTGATGTTTCCACCTTCAACCATTGTTTACAACCCTATTCCCGCTCTGATACCACTTGTTGGGTTTAGGTTAATAAGGATCTAAATAGGGGAAAAAACACCTAGAGGGGGGTGAATAGGTGTAAACAATAAACACTCAAAAAATCATTGCGCGATAAAACCCAATGCGGAAAAATAAAAGAACACGCAAGATTTTTACGTGGAAAAACTCCAAACCGGAGTAAAAAACCACGGGACCGATAACACGGCGAAATCCACTAGAATTAACACACGTACAAGGTGATATAACGTACTCACAGACGACTCAACCTTTTACCATACGCTCCTAGTAGATCTTCTCCGCTCGCTCCACGACGCTTCTCGAATCCACGATCCGCGCCCAACGCTGAATCCACAGCGTCCAACGTCGAGTCCACGACGTCCAACCGAATCCACGGTCTTCACCCAATGGTACGCTTCGAATCCACGAACGCACCTCGCTCCGAATCCACGAGAGCGGTTGCACCTTGAATCCACAAGGCCACGCGAGTCCACGCGCCGATTTTGGGGTAAATCGTTGTTTGTTTGGGTGGTGATGATCCGCCGAATACTTAGATCAAGAGTAGATCGGAAATACCATCTAAGTATTCATTAGTTTGATTCAACTCAAGATGTGAGTATGAAAACCTAGAATCAAACTAATCAATATAGATGAAGAAACATAGAATAGATCTATTGATTTCCTTTCTTCTCTATATGTGGATCTAAGGCCGTATAAAATGATATTTGAAAATGACGGCTCTATTTGGATTGCCCTAGAAATGACCATAGGGTCTATTTATAGGTTAGAAACCCTAGGAAGAATATTCGGATCAAAAACAAACTTTTCTGGAAAGTTTTACCGACGGCGATCCGGATTGGATAAGCCACGATCCGGATCGCAGACGCACAGAATGCAGTTTCCAGAAAATCACCTGTTCGGGATCCGGATCATAATCCACGATCCGGATCGTTCATACATTTTCACAAAACATCCCATTCGGGATCCGGATTGTACAAGCTGTGATCCGGATTGCAGCAATGTATGAACGAACACCTTTCGGGATCCGGATTGAAAGTCCACGATCCGGATCCTGAACATGTCCCATGTCCAGTTTTTGATGAATAAGCAGTTAAAACCTCTTCCAGGTGTTTCTACACTATAAGAAGTATTCGGATCATCAAAATTATTTAGTTAAACGTACCTGATCCTTTTGAATTCTTCTTTCTTGAGATTGAGGTATACGATCCGAAGTTTCTTCATCTTCAATCTTCAAGACTTAATACAATCACGAAATACGCCAACTCAAATTCCGTAACAACCGTGGGTTTATCTATGGTCCGCGCTTTATCAGTTCAACCCTATGAGTATTGTGATAGGACAGATTCCCGTTTTGTTGGTGGTTGTGATCCCACAGATAAGCCTCTCATTAAGCTCACTACTTCCAGCTTTGTTTGATATGTCCGGGCATAGGCCATGCCTGCTTGGTTATCAGTTCTGTTTATTCGGCATTCCTATTCTCTACTGTATGTTGGAATCAGAGTTCAGTTTCTGTATACAGCTTCTGTGATGCAGTCTCAGTCGTACTGCACCAGTTGAGACTACAGCTTTCGGCATCTCGAGTGGGATTTTCTCGGCTTGTCGCCGATTGTTCGGACTTCGGCCGCGAACCTGAGCATCAGCATTATGATCGCCCTTTTGAGCCAGCTTTCAGCCACGTTTATCGATGGTTTGGCCACCGTCAGGGTGCTCTTTCCTAGTTGAGAGGTCAACTTCGACCCGTGGGTCCGTTTGGGTTATGATAGCATGTTGAGTGACCAACAGTGGCATGAGATTATATCTCTAGGGGTCCCTTTTTATAGTAGCCTGCGGTTGAGTAGTCCACTCGGGTGGTTTGGATCAGAGAGTGACCTAGTGAGGACCCCAGTTTGTTGGATTCTTTCCCTCTTGGATGATTGTGTGGGTGTGTTACTGGTCGCCCTAGTTGAGTGAACACTAGGGTGTGGTTGTGACGCCCCACTTCCCAGGGGGTCACCCATCCTAGAACTACTCTAGCTCTAGCACGCTTAACTCTCATGTTCCTCTTGGATATTGCTACCATCCAAAATGCTATAGCCGGGTTAGAGATTTTAGTCCTATTATATCATTTATATAAAGGACTAATCCAAATTCCGGGGGTGTTACATTCTTCCCCCCTTTAAGCCCTGACGTCCACGTCAGGCTCAAGCACACTCACAAGCACCAGGCGATGTGAGACTCGTCTCGCTAGCCTTAGCCGACCTTGTGAGGAGCTGCACTCCACTCACAACGGTCATTAGCCGGGGAGCCTCGCTCTACCCGCTATATAACCTTGGCTCAGCCGAGACTCATCTCACATTTCCGGCTGGTGAATGGCTCTGATACCAACTGTGACGCCCCACTTCCCAGGGGGTCACCCATCCTAGAACTACTCTAGCTCTAGCACGCTTAACTCTCATGTTCCTCTTGGATATTGCTACCATCCAAAATGCTATAGCCGGGTTAGAGATTTTAGTCCTATTATATCATTTATATAAAGGACTAATCCAAATTCCGGGGGTGTTACAGTGGTGTTGGTGCATGTGGCACTGGTTGATCTTTCTTTTCCCCAGCTTTTTGGAGTCCCTGTGGTTTTTCGCGTCTCAGCTCGGGAGTGTTACACTTTTGGATCCCTCGCCCGTGATTGACTCGCTCTGTTTGAGATCTGTGTATGTTTGGAGTACGAGGGACGCCCGTTGTGAATTCTGGCTCGTGAGATGAGAGGATTGCGCAATTGGGCCATGCTGTACTGGTTGTGGTTGTTGTTGTTGTCGTAGAGGAGTAATCACGGGGAGTGAGTGGCGACTACGGAGCTGGTGACGGTGTTGATGGGTACCTACCTTTGGTTTTTGAGACTCCTTTTGAGTTGTGTTAGTTTCGAGGACGAAACTTTCTTTTAGTGGGGAAGGATGTGAGGACCCAAAATTCCCACGTAACGATTACTATTGGATCAATAGCTTCTGGAGGCTTATGTTGAGTATTGGGAGTGTTTGTGCACAAATTGGACCCAAGAATTAGACTCAGCCAGAAATCTGGATCAAGATTACTTATATGGATGCCTTCGACAAATTTTAGAAATGGAATTTGGCAAAACGGACAGCGGATTTGGATTCAGCGCGCGAAAACGATGGAAATGGACTATTTACATGTATTTTTCGGAGTCCGGATGAGCGAACACGGGCAACCGAAAGTTTTGGAGGACTTTCGGGTGCGTGGCTAGCCGTGGACCGGGGGTGCCACGTGGCGGCACCCTATTGGACCGGTGCAGAGTTGCGGTCCATGGAGTGTGCCAGGCTGCCACATGGCTTGCCATGATGGGCCAGCCGTACAAGGCACGTGGGCCTGTTGGAGTGTGGGAGAGGAGTGAGAGGATTGTTTTTTTTTTTTTTTTTCTTTCTTCTTCTTCTTCCTCTTCTCCTTCTTCTACTTCTTCTTCTTCCTCCTTCTTCCTCCATGAACCATGGATGTGACACCCCCGGAATTTGGATTAGTCCTCTATATAAATGATATAATAGGACTAAATCTCTAACCCGGCTATAGCATTTTGGATGGTAGCAAGATCCAAGAGGAACATGAGAGTTAAGCGTGCTAGAGCTAGAGTAGTTCTAGGATGGGTGACCCCCTGGGAAGTGGGGCGTCACAGTTTCCAGCCGGAAATGTGAGATGAGTCTCGGCTGAGCCAGGGTTATATAGCGGGTAGAGCGAGGCTCCCCGGCTAATGACCGTTGTGAGTGGAGTGCAGCTCCTCACAAGGTCGGCTAAGGCTAGCGAGACGAGTCTCACATCGCCTGGTGCTTGTGAGTGTGCTTGAGCCTGACGTGGACGTCAGGGCTTAAAGGGGGGAAGAATGTGACACCCCCGGAATTTGGATTAGTCCTCTATATAAATGATATAATAGGACTAAAATCTCTAACCCGGCTATAGCATTTTGGATGGTAGCAAGATCCAAGAGGAACATGAGAGTTAAGCGTGCTAGAGCTAGAGTAGTTCTAGGATGGGTGACCTCCTGGGAAGTGGGGCGTCACAATGGATTGTTGGAGGATTTTGTACAGATCACAAACACCATTGCTGGATTTTCGGAGCTCCACCATCGCAGTTTAGTGAAAAAATTCCCCAGGCTTCGTTTCTTGGAATTTCGAGCTGAAATTTGGAGGGGATCTCCACGACAGGTAAATCTACAACTTTGATTCAGTGTTCTACTTGGATCATGAGATTTCTTGGAGAATATTTGGGTTTTCTACAACCTTCACGCACAGATTTTTGTATTGGACACCTTGGAGTAATTTTGGGTTTTCTCTCTCATACGAGCTCGGAATTAGGTGTTCTTTAGCTCGATCTTTATCTACTCTCGACAAGGAATCCATTGCCACCTTCCTCACTGTATTTGAAGCTCGTTTGGACAGGTAAAACTCCCAATCTTTCCAGCCATGTAGTGCTGGTTTTTACAGAGCAGATTTTTGTTGGAATAGCATGTTTGTATGGTGATATCTTCGAGTTCAGCATGTTTTCGGGGGATTTCTTATATGGATCTGTTAACAGGGTTAAGAGGAACATTTCTCATGTTGATACTTAAGTGTAATTCCTGCTAGATTAATTCCTAAAAATCTGTGATCATTATGCCGGAATTTTGGATGTTACCGTGTTGTTTCGGGTGCATCTCCGCACCCAGGCATCGGATCGGGACGTGCCTATACACTTTTTGCATCTACGCGTCGCAAGGATTCTTGTCGTATTTTTCTGGGATTTTTCTGAGATTTGCCCGAAGGTACACTTTTCCCTTTCTTCTGTGCAATGTGATACAGTTGTGTATGCTGTGGAGTTTCGCGTTCACCGTGTTGCGGAATTTGTAACTTGGTCTCCGGGACTCGGATTTTGACGTGCAGGTACTCATTTCGAAGGGCTCGACGCGACGATCGCGACAGTATTTTTGTTGGATTTTTATGAGTTCTTACTGCAGGTGAAAAATTCTTATCTTTGGGACTGTTCCAACAGATTTGTATTTACTGGATATTTTGGAATAAAAGTGTACCCTTGGACCTTATTGTTGTACCCAGGAAGTTTCGTGAGGGTTTCTAAACCTGTGGGAACTGGAGAGAATGGTTTCCGGATATTTTCAGCTGCTTGGAGCCGAGGCGTGCGCGACATGTACCGAGGGTGCAATTTTGGCAGGTTTCGGATTGTGAGCGTCTGCACACTTCACCGACCCCAGGTTTGCCTTGGATTTAGCATTTCAGGTGGGTAAGCTTAATTTGGTAACTGTATAAGGTTTTTATGTTATGGTGAATGTAAGTGCACTTGTGGGAATGTCACCCCTCTATGACTGGTAGCATGCATGTTTAATGTATAACCGATATGAGCGAGAGGTAAGCAGAGAATGGCCTAGACCATGTGGATTGATGCCTACCTGATGATTGTACATGTTTGGTGAATTGGAGGCTTAGCATATGGTAGACGGTTATATTTATCCCACACTAGATGACATAGAGATCTTGGCCTATTTATGTGAGATTGGTATAACATAGTAGGAATACTTTAGCATGCCTTGTTATTATATGGTTCATTCCCTTTTTATGGTTTCTGAGGACAAAAGCATGCTTGTATGGACATATAGTTAGGCCACCTTTTCCTGCTACACTACTTATTGGAACTTGACTTAGGAGAAACCATGCTTTTTCTTTCTCCTTCTTTGTTAGTCAGGTGGTCAGTGTTGCTCGGGTTCGAGCAGGGGTCTGGATAGTGTAGTCGGGACTTTGTGTCTGGGACAGGTTGGATTAGTTGTGGGGTTTGCGGCGACCGCGGATATTGGGCGGTTGACCGGATATTTACTTATGCATCAGATTGGGTATCAGTTTTCTCTAGTGGATGGAGCTACCCACTTATCGTTTAGTTTGTATCCGATTGAGACCGGGTCTTCCTTTAGTGGATGAGTTTTCCCACTTTGATCAGAGTCGTGATCCAATCCTGCTATATTGAGACACTTGACAGAGATACTTGTTACTGAGAGATACTTTACTCGTGTGGGTCGCTCCCCTCGAGTGCCACTCCGGAGGTAGGCTTGACCGAGCCGTGTGCCGGTCTGTTACTTATATTTTGACCGAGCCGTGTGCCGGTCCGTTACTTATATTGAGATCGAGCCGTGTGCCGATCAGTTACTGAGTTCGACAGCAGAGCAGGCAGTACCGGGTGTTATACCGGTTCATTTGATTGGGTTTATTTCGGTCAGATATTTTATTGTTGCACTCGTGCCTGGGGGCCGAGTGCAGTCTGGTAGCTGAGTTTAGATCAGTGCTAGTATTGTTGAGAGCCGTTTGGTTGATGGTGGTCCCGTGTCGTTGAGAGTACTTTGACCGCTGTGTGAGAGGTTGAGCATCATGATTCTATCCGTTCTGAGAGAGAGCGTGGATTTTGACTATAGCCTGCATGAGCCACTACTCGATAGCGAGTTAGTCTGTTTGGACGCCCTACGTAATTCCTGCCCGTCAGCGGGAGGTGGTTGTAGGTGGGCGCAGGTTTGACTGGACCAGGTGTGGCAGTCAGCTCGATTGGGTCGATTGTGCACTTCATGTGCTGGTGGTTGCATATCATTCTTTGGTTCTCCCCTTTTGAGCATTTAGATAGAGGCATGGTAGCTGTTGAGAGTCTCCAGCTTCCTTATTTCAGTCTTTATGACTTGGGTTAGTTTATGTCTCTTGAGGACTTAGTGGGCAGACCGTCGGGTCTGGCGGTGGTACCCACTGAGAACTCCCTTTTTGGTGTAGTTCTCACACCCTTCGGGGGTTTTCCCCCTCCTTTTCCTTCCTCTCCTTTGTTTTGCAGAGTCTTAGCGGGTGTTGCCGATTCTGCGGTTGTCGATCGAGGCGAGGGAGTCGCGAGCTAGATCCCTATCCGTCGTTGGAGAGTAGCGGTACCCCTTCAGAGGAGATCTTCAGTAGATTAGTCATTTTATTTCCTCTTTTGAGAGATTGATGTAGCGAGGACATGATATGTATTGAGAGACTGTACACTGATGTATTTATTGGAGATACCTCCCTGTTGAGTGCTGATTTTGTATATGAGGATATTGTATGATTATCATTTTTGGGAGATGGACATTGTTGTACTATTTCCAGTTGTACAGTAGTTGATTTTAGTTATACAGCAGATTTTTATTTATAGCTCTGATATCTGTTAGCTGTAGTACTTTTCTTGCAGTTAGGACGCTTCGCCTATGCGGAGTTTGGCATAGGTGGCGGATCTGTTGGCGAGCCCGGGTCGCAGTTTCGACGCCGGGGCGTGACACTTATGTTGATAAAAGGATAATTTCAAGGGTGTCAGAATTTATCTATGTTCAACAAAGACGGATATGGGATGTGGATACGACAAGATAGCAATGCAGCAATACACCAAATTCTCAAAAAACAGGATACAATATGTAGGGGATATGGGATTAAAAAATATTTAAATTGAAGTTTATATTCATTTTACAATGATATTTTATTAAATACATTAGCAATAACCTGAAAGGTGAAAATGCCTGCTGTATTTTATTTTGTTTGTATAATGAAATAATGGGTTATGGGTCGGGTGGTTTATAAAATGATTTTACCAAAATTAACCCCTGAATGGTCATCCTGGATTCAGCCCGTATCTTTCTCATATTCTGCCAGTTTTTTCGTTGTCTAAAAATTCGGATATTTTGTTGCCCTATCCAACATGTGTCGGCTGCATCTAAGGCGACTGATCCAAATTGGATACGACCACAGCATGTAAAATGAAGTATCTGTGCATCCTAGATCTTTCTTAATTTCAATCTGTTTAATGACTGCAGCATTTCTAGCGAATTTTTAATCAAGTCATTGAGTTCAAAATAGAACTTATATTTATTTTGAGACAAATCCATGAACTGTTTCTTATACTGTTATGTACTTTGTGTTGATATTATGGCAATAACCCATCTCCAGACCATGTGCTAAGGTTACACAGAGATAATGTGAAGAATAAGATCAATTTTGTTTAATGTGTATTCTCAGAAGATTATGGGTCAGTTTTTCACCTTCAGGTACACATTTCTGTGCAGTTTTTCACCTTCAGGTACACATTTCTTTTTAACATTGTAGAATATAACAAATTTGTGGGATTTCCCACATATCTTAGTATTTGATTAATATTGTATCTTGTTTTTCCAACCATAATCCTTTCAGGCTTATTGGAGTTGGATTGTTAGTGTGTACTATTTGTTAGGATTTCCATATATGTGGCATAATTAATTATATTTAAATTTGAATTTACTATAGATAAGGTCAATCCTAAAAGATACAGAATTACTTGATATGGTATATCTTATCCCTTTCCTATCCATTTAAATTAAATAGAATCCTAACCGACTTTGATGGGAAGTCGATCTGGAATCTATATAAAGGGGTACTGGTCCTGCCACCTACTCATGTGCATTCTGGTAAGATTATCCATTAAATCCACACCATACGGAAGAACGCCTGAGAAAGGAGGAGAAACCAGATTACCTAGTTCAGTCGGTATTGTTTGGTATTACAACCGAATTTTTGCTTCCGCTCTTTACTAAAGAATTTCTTCTCGATGGCGCTCTGTAAGTTATTTTACTATTTTATTTATGATCCTGAATATTGGTATTTATTGGTTTAATATTTTATGCCATATAAATTCAATCAATTGGTATCAGAGCCAGTTAGATAAATTTAATATTGTATGCTTTATTAAATTGAATTGAATAATGATGAATTTTTTTTTTTTTTTTAAAACGGATTTTAGACTTTGAATCTAATTATATATAGTCAATATTTTCTTGAAATATTGCCACGTTGCATGATTTGTTCATGGCCATCTTATTGTTGTTGATGGGCTTTATTTTTCTTCTTTAACCATCAAATTTTTTTTAATTTGGATCTCGTTTTTTTTTCTTAGTTTCCCAATTTAAAAATAAAATAAAATAAAATAAAATAAAATAAAATTTTTGGTTTGTGCCTCTTTTGGATCCGAGGTAATGTAATTCTTACGATTGTGGCTATTTTTCTTTTATTGGTCTCTAATCTGTTATTATTTAAACTTATTTATCTATTCCGAATTCATAAAAAATAAATAAATAAATTATTATTTCTAATTATTATGTTTATTAATTCATCTTATTTCGATTCATGAGTTAATAAAATATTGTGAACATAATCAATCCGTTCACATAAGGATTTAAATTTTGCATACAGTATTAATTTATCATAAATTCATTTATCTGATATTTATGGTGAAATATGGATATACATAAATTTTATGAATGCAATATTATATTTTAAATTATTGCATGTATATTCATGTATATCATAAAGTGTTATTTTGATCAGACATAACATGAAAATTAAATAATCATAATTGTTGTTAGATTATTTAAATCTAGACGCTAAGTTAAATTAATTTATTATTTCGATTAATTAGGTGCAAGCCAAAGCGGCCCTAACTAAAGAATAATAAATTAATTTACTTTAAAGTAGCGTTCTTTTGGATAATTTTCATGTTAATTATACGGCACTAAGTCAAATTAATTTATTGTTTCAACTGTTCGGGTGCAAGCCAAAGCGGCCTCGTTCAGAAGAAATAGTGAATTAATCGCTTTAAAGAAGTGCATGTAGAAATTGCACCCTATTATTTTGTTTAGTATGATTCTAGACATAAAGGTATATGGGTGGTGTAGGATGGTAATTTTCTTATAACTCGTTTGGAGAAATTTGCCTGGCCAAAGCTGACAATTTTTTCATATGGAAAACTTGAAATTATCACGATCTACAGAAAGTCTAAATTAATTTCTGATAAAGAAATTGCATATTTATGCTCGTAACTCTGCTCCCAAAGGAGGGGTTATGATGTCATATAAAGTATATGCATAAAGAAAGAAAGAAAAATATTTATGCTCATAATTCTGCTCCCAAAGGAGGTGTTGTGATGTCATATAAATTATATTTTTCTAATTTTGGTGTGGAATATTATGATGTGATTTTTATTAATAAAGACATGCATTTATTTTTCAGCTATGACTTCATCCTTTGTTCCTATTGGTGATTCTGTTCCTATGCTTAATGGTTCTAATTACTCGGAGTGGAAAGAACAGATTATGCTTACATTAGGGTGTATGGATCTCGATTTGGCTCTAAGAGAGGAAAAACCTCTTCCTCTTACAGATCAAAGTACGCCAACCCAAACAGCATTTTTGGAAAAGTGGGAGCGCTCTAATCGACTTAGTTTGATGCTGATGAAGGCGCGTGTCGGTAAAAACATTCGGAACTCTATTCCTGAATGTAAGACAGCCCGCGATTTCTTAAATGCTGTGGAGCAACAGTTTGTAAGCTCCAGTAAAGCTTTGGCAAGTACCCTAATGAATAAACTGTCTTCCATGAAGTACTCCGGAAATGGCTCGATTCGCGAGCACATTATGGAAATGCGAGATATTGCAGCGCAGCTCACTGCACTTGAAGTAACCATCTCTGATTCATTCTTAGTGCACTTTATTTTGAACTCCTTACCATCTGAATATGGACCATTTCAGATCTCTTATAACACACATAAGGATAAATGGTCAATCAATGAATTGTTGACTATGTGTGTGCAAGAGGAAGGCAGATTGATACAAGAAAAATAAAATACAGTTGACTTTGTTTCTCACAAGGGACAAAAAAGCGTACTAAGAATGGTAAAGGCAAGAATGGCTCGAAAAAGAAGAACTTGGAAGTCATGTCTGGTTCACAAAGCCAATCAAGTAATTGGACTCCCAAGTGCTTCTTTTGCAAGAAAAAGGGTCATATAAAGAAAGACTGTCTAAAGTATCAGAAATGCTCCAGAAGAAAGGTAAGTTTCTGGTTTTGATGCATGAGTTGCATTTAGTTTCTGTTCCATCTAATACTTGGTGGATTGACTCTGGTGCCACATGCCATGTGGCGAATTCCGTGCAGGGATTTCTAAACCGCAGAAAACCCAATAAAGATGAAGCCACTATCTATACTGCTGAAGGAAATCCAACTAAAGTTAAATTTGTAGGAACATTTAGATTAGTTCTTTCTGGTGGTTATGTTTTGGATCTAAGTGATACTTTTTATGTTCCAAATTTTTCAAAGAATTTAATTTCTATTTCGAAACTTGTTGGTTTGGGATATAGTTTCAATTTTGATAATAAAGTTTTTTCGTTATCCTACAAATCTGAGATAGTTGGCTCTGGTGTTTTGGAAAATAATCTATATAAAGTATCTTTAGATCATTCGTATAGTGAAATCCTTCTTACCATGCACGAAAATGTTGGATCAAAACGTGGCATTAATAATGAAAAGTCATCCATGTTATGGCATAGGAGGTTGGGACACATATCGAAACAGAGAATCCAAAGGTTAATTAGAGAAGGAATTTTGGATGATCTTGACTTCTCTGATTTTGAACGTGTTGGACTGCATAAAGGGAAAGCAGACCAAAACCTCCTCTAAAGGTGCCAAAAGGTGTTGGAACATTAGAGCTGATTCATACGGATATATGCGGACCTCTCCCTCTTACGTTTACTGGCCATAAATATTTTATCACATTTACTGATGACTACTCTCGATATGGCTATCTTTACTTGCTTAAAGAGAAATCTGAAGCATTAGATGCCTTTAAGGCATATAAGGCTGAAGTAGAGAATCAACACGAGAGAAAGATAAAAGTGGTCAGATCAGATAGGGGTGGTGAATATTTTGGTAGACAGACAGATAAAGGCCAAGTTCCTGGGCCTTTCGCTAAGTTTCTAGAGCAGTGCGGGATTGTTCCACAGTACACCATGCCAGGCACACCTGAGCAGAATGGTGTTGCTGAAAGAAGGAATCGCACATTAATTGATATGCTCAGGAGTATGATCAGTAATTCTACCCTTCCGATATCATTGTGGGGTGAGGCGCTCAAAACTGCCATATATATTCTTAATCGGGTCCCTACTAAGGCTGTCACTAAGACTCCTTTTGAGCTTTGGACAGGTAGGAAACCAGTTTAAGACATTTTCATACATGGGGTTGTCAAGCTGAGGCCAAATTGTATGACCCACAAATAAAGAAATTGGATCCTCGAACCATTTCAGGATATTTTATTGGTTATTCAGAAAGGTCCAAAGGGTATAAGTTTTACTGTCCATCACTTCCTATAAAGATTGCAGAAACTAAAACAGCACGGTTTATTGAGGATGAAACAGTTAGGGGTAGCTCTGAACCTCGATTCGTTGAATTTGATGAAATTCAAGAGCATTTCGATTCTTACAGAATATACCCATATTGTTCCTAATAATTTGATGGTTCCAGTTCCAGTAGAACAACAAGTTATTTTGGAACCACAAAGTGAAGGTGAACCTATCATTGATAATCCACATCAAGATTACAAGTGGATGATCAGATAGATTTAAGAAATCCTCAAGACAGAGAAGACGGCTATGTTTAGCGATATATTATCTATCTTTATGGAGAATGGTCAGAACCTTGATGATCCTCTTAGTTTTTCCGAAGCCATAAATAGCGAATGCAAAGAATGGTACAATGCCATGAAAGATGAGATTGAATCCATGAACCACAATAAGGTATGGATCTTGTTGAGTTACCTATAGGAGTTAAACCTGTAGGATGCAAGTGGGTTTATAAAATCAAATGGGACTCCAAAGGTAAACATAGAGAGATACAAGGCCGTCTTGTGGCAAAAGGGTTTACTCAGAAAGAAGCATTGATTATAAAGAGACTTTCTCTCCGGTATCGAGAAAGAATCTTTCCGTGTGTGATTATGGCTCTGGTTGCTCATTACGATATCGAGCTATACAGATGGATGTAAAAATGCTTTTTTAAAAGGAGATCTTCATGAAGAGGTATATATGAGTCAACCTGAAAAGGTTCTCGCAAAAAGGAAAAGGAGCACTTGAGGCAAATTAAAGAAGAATAAATCTATGGACTAAACAGGCTCCTCCGCCAATGGTACTTAAAGTTTAAACAAACCGTTTTAACCTTGAGTTTTTAAAGAACATTGTTGATCAATGTATAATCGAAGGTTTAGTGGGAGTAAAAATATTTTCTTAGTCCTTTATGGTGATGATATTTGCTTTCAGTAATGATCTCGGACTATTGCATGACACTAAAGATTTCTTTCCAAAATTTTGAAATGAAAGATTTAGGTGAGGCCTCATATGTTCTGGTATTGAAATTAAAAGAGATAGACATAAAGGTTTACTCAGTCTATCTCAAAAGGGCCTACATAAAGAAAGTTTTGGAAAAATTTGAAAGCATAATTGTAAGCCGAGTGTATTGCTCCCGTTCAGAAAGAAAGGGATAAGCTTAATGCTTTTCAGTGTCCCAAGAACCAATTAGAAATTGAACAGATGAAAAACCATACCATATGCCTCTGCAGTTGTAGTTTTATGTATGCCAAGACGTGCACCATCGGATATTGCTTTTGCCGTTGGATTGCTTGGCAGGTATCAAAGTAATCCAGGTATGGAGCATTGGAAGGCTGCTAAGAAGTTATGAGGTATTTAAGGGTACTTTGGATCATCTGCGATATACAGGAGATCAGATCATTTGGAGCTGATCGGATATTAGAACTTGATTTTGCGTCGGATGCCCAGATCCCAAAAGTCTTACAACTGGGTCTATTTTTCTGCTTGCTGGTTGGAGCGATTTCATCGAAAGAGCAGCAAAAACAAAAGTATTAATGCTCCTTCGACCATGGCTACAGAGTAACATGCATGTTATGGACTACATCAAGGCTCTTGGCTTTAGGAATGTTATCACAGATTAAAGATTCACCGTGGACTCCATTACTCCGTCTCCAATAAAGATTTTCTATGATCGTTCAGCTGCATTTTCTTTGCCAATAACAACAGATACGAGGGTGTAAAATTGGACACCCAAGTATCTTTGGTGAGAGAGAAGATAGATCGGAAGGATATGTTAGAAATTGAATACATCAGTATCCAAGGTATGGTTGCAGACCCCAAGACCAAGGGCTAGCACCTGGGTCATATAAAG
>JAQOTM010000436.1:0-46390 GCA_029168755.2 Tillandsia fasciculata | reverse complement strand
GCTGAATCCAAATACGACGTCCGTTTTGCCAATTCCAATCCAAAATTTTGCCGGAGGCTCCCGAAAGTATTTCATGTCCGAATTTCGCCCGAAGTCACCAATTTGATATCCGATTTGCGCGAAAAAACTCTTCGCCTAAACATCCAACGGGGTCTTCCGTTTATCCGCATGATCTATTTTAGCCCCACGAATGCCATCACTTGATCCAAATTGGCGCGCGAACACCGCCGACATGCTCAGTTAGGCCTCCCGAAGGCTGCCGTCACACTGTAAAGCCCTGCAAGGATCCGGGTCCCCCACATCCTCCCCCCTAAAAGAAAGTTTCGTCCTGCGGAAACTAAGCAACTCCCCAAGTCTCAAAAACCAAGTCAAACCCAACACCACCGCGGGGGGGGCCGGGGGGGGGCTTGCCAGCTCCCAGGGTGCGCTCATATCGCGTCCCCGTGTTAGTTATCTCCGCAACAACCACAACAGCAACAACAGAACCAAAGCCCGATTGCGCAATTCCCTCACACACACAGCCTCATTACGTCAACGGGTGTCCCTCGTACACCAAACTCTCATTAGGGCTCAAAGAGCGAGTCGATCACGGGCGAGGGGCCAAAGCTACACTCCTGAGCTAGAACGCAGGAAAAACCTCAAGAACTCCAACAAAAGACTGGGGAAAGAACGAACAGCCCGAGCAACATGCTCAAGAATCACACCCAAGAGCCAACTCAACCAAAGCGACCCGAAACACAAACACACAACAGCCTGCACAGAATAGGGGCCCAATAAAAAGCAGGGGTTCACACCCTCGCACTCGCCCTCAAACCCAAAATCAATCACCCAAGTGGAATTGCTCAGGCCGCAGCCGGCCTTAAACAAAGATATCCTCTAGGACACAAACTCCAACCCTGTACACCAAGATGCCCCACAAAAGCGCCAATTATAGAATCACAAGCACAACCCCAAGCTCTTCTGCTCCAGGTATCCCCGCCACCAAAGTGCCCTGTCGGGTGATACAGGATGTCCATCAAAATCCAAAGATAGCCCTACAGCCACTATGGGAGTTCACTATAACTCACAAATCCATCTCCCACCACTGACTAGGTAAAATCCGCGCTGGTACCAAACTCGTCATCTGATCACGGCTCTGCTAGCACTATCCGGTCCAAAGCTCCTCACCCCAACAATAACCGTCGACTCGGCCAGTCTTAAATAACATCCATTCTGGCCGCATTTCCACAGTCGCCCCTATGGCTTGAATAGGCAATCCAGGAAGACATGCTCTCGAAGCTAAAACTTGTACCACAACGCGCTTGGCATAAAGCTTCTTCCTCACAAACCTTGCCACAGCATCTACAAATGCTCCACAAGCTCTAAATCACTCAGGGGAGAGGGTAAAGCCAAATATCCTTAAAGACCGCTGCTATCAATCCGTTTCACGTCCCACTGGAAAACAGAGTTCCTCAATCTTAAAGGCAACAGGGCATTAGTCATTCCCATTGGCTTCACTGTAAATCACAATCCTTCCCCCATAACAGGAGGCAAAGGATTGGAGCGGTCATCAATCTCTGCTTCAGCTCCTCAATCACGTCTATTGCACCCCAAACATGCCATTATTAACACACAGGGTAACATCCCCCAGAGATAAACTCACATACTCCATCCACACGGATATCCACCAACCAGGAAGGGAAAACAAAATGTCTCTGCCGCCGATCTATCCTCCAACATCTGGCACCAAACGCCTCTATCCAGAACATGCCTCTGACGGCAGATACCCATCCAAAAGAACTGCAGCGCCAGCTCCATAAACACTGCCTCCACCATCGAAGCACCCCAAAGTCCAAAACTGCAAAAGATGGTCCGAACAAACGGAAAGGTATCCTGGCGCAATCCACTCTCAGCCACGCATATCCTATGCGCCTCGTTCCTCAAATCATAGAGCGCGCAGTTTGCAACTGCGTAAACCCTTTTGACACTAAGAGGCTCTCAAGCAGTCTCTCCATCACCACCAACCACGATCCTACCCCAAAGGCTCCAAACATAATCCTAAGGATCGGGTGGTTTATCTGCCGAAACTGGCTCAACTGCTCAATGGTGTCCCATAACTCCTCAGCTGTCAACTATCCACCCTGCCTCGGTGCCTCGGCACTAAACATTGGCACAATGGGGCTACTCACTCCCTCATACCACAGAAATCCTCGCCCTTGAGGATACTGCAATCGGGTGGTCTCAGAAGGAAGCACTGTCGAGCTGCCCGCTGCTCCGACAACTGTGTCACAAAACCAGACGCTCGCTCACTCTGCCGCTGAAAAGCCTCAGACAATCCTGTCACCTGGGTCCGGAGCTCTCTGACTCCAATCTGGTATCCGGCCCGAAACAACTAGCTTAGACCCAACTGCTGCACCATAGTGCACCCGGGTCAGGGCCCAAGTCGGGGAGACACCGCTCGCCACGACAAACAGCAAATCAGCACATCCCAAACACTCGACCCAATCTAGCGAAAGTCAAAGACATCCCCCTATTTCTGTAACCTTATGTTGTCTGCAGCCAACATAATGTCCCACAGAAATAGGGTATGTCGATCCCTCTTCACTCACAGGAAGAGTCAAACCAAAATCACCGACTTTCGCAAAATGTCACGTCTCTCACGCCCTAACATCCTAGGGTCCGCCGTAAGCCTAGGGTTTCCTAAGTCCCAACTGACCTATCCCTAAGCTCTGATACCAACTTAATCTGTCACGCCCCGGGTGTAAACCAGAACCCGGGCCCGTCCACAGATCCGCCGTGCATGCGGTATTTCCCACATACACGAAGCGTCGGTAACCTGCTCAGATAAGAAATAATAATAAAAGAGCATAATAATCAGAGCTAAACTAAAACTACTGTATCTCAGACAGATGCTGGAAGTAAAAGGTACAACAGTAAAATAAAATACAGATGTCTCTCCCAGCTCACTACTATAATACAAACAGCTGGCAGAAGCCAGTCCCCAAAAAGAAATACAAGAAAACTGTCTGAGAAGTCCTGGTACCCAAAAATCTCCAGCTACGACCCTCGGTGGCTCTCTATCTAGTCCGCAATTCGCTTACCTCGATCAGTTGCTGACGGCCCAGCAACTCCCACTGAGGACTCTGCAAAACAAGGGGAAAGAAAGAGACAAGAAAAACAATGGGGGTAAGTACTACTATAAACAGTAGCCTCCCCTAGTGGGTAAAGCCTCAGCTCAGATATGCCCACCAGGTGATCAGAGGCGAAAAGGGAAAGGAAAAGAAAGGAGATGCAGATAAATAAAGCAACTGATAAAGTGCTATCCCTAATATGCCTCTACATGACCAACCAATAAGGATGGAGAAAGTGATGCATCAGAATCAAGAAGCCTGTCATAATGACCCAATCTGACAGCCAGTGAACACTGGCACTGCCTGCTCTGCTGTCGAACTCAAGAAACCAGCATGGTGCCCGGCGCTCACACCGTGGAACTCAAGAAACCAGCATGGTGCCCGGCGCTCACACCGTGGAAAGCCTACTCCGGAGTGGCACTCGAGGGGAGCGACCCACACGAGTAAAGTAGTAGTATCACTGTATCAAGTATCACTGTATCAAGTATCACTGTAACCACTGTCTCATAATAGCAGGACTGGATCGAGACTCAAAGAAGTGGGAACAACCCTCCACTAAAGTAAGCCCGATCCCCGAACACCCAATCTGATGCAATAGAAACAATCCGGTCAACCACCCAAGATCCGTGGTCGCCGCAACCCCCTGACAACCTCAACCTGTCCCAAATCCCCAATACCTGCCTACACTGTCCAACATACGCTCGAACCTGAGCGATTAAGCCGCTAGTGCCAACAATGAAAGAAGAAAAGAGAAAAAGCATGGTTTCTCCTAAGTCAAGTCCCAAAATAGTGTAGCAGTAAAAGATGCAATAATTATGTGACCAATTTAATCATGCAGTGTTCCAATATTTTGTCCAATTTCCAAGTATAAACAGTTTGAAGTGACATAAGCTAGGGTGACCGTCTCACATGAACAAACATCAGTTTTGCAGTCCTCTATTTCTATTTGTCTCCAAGTATACATTCCAAATCAATAAGCGATTAAATCGAGTGATTAATCTAACAATAATTTATTAGAGGATCTGATAACCAATAATCAATTTCCTAGAGCATGCAAGTCTACCAATCAACACATTTAGCATTGTCATAGCAAGGGTACTCTGATATTCCTAGTGGGCATACAAAGAGAGGAGTACAACAACCACCCACCTGAAGTGCAACTGTCCAAGTCCGTACAGCTCAGAAAATACCAAAACTTCAAATCCTTGCTTCCACAATTTCAGCACACCCGAAATATTCCTGGTACAGTACAAAGCTCACTAATTACACTTAGGCTCCCAATTATAGCACTAATTATCACATACAACCTCGAATTCAGAACTGCTAAATTATCACCTGCAGAAATTGCCCAGAAAATTCCAATAAAAATATCACGGCGATCCTTGCGTCGATAGCTTCGAAACGGTACCTTGCACGCCCAAATCCGAGTTCTGTACATCAAGATAAAAATTCGGCAAGGGGGCACACTCACACTAAAATCTGTATTAAGGACTGATTACTGTTCACAGAGAAAACAGTAATTTTCACCTCGAAATAAAATTCACAAAAATCCAATAAAAATACGAGCGCGTTCCTTGCGATCCGTAGATGAAAAAGTTGTATAAGCTCGTCTCCGTCAGACGCTCGTGCGCGAAGATATGGCCAAAATACTCCGATGCTGTCCTCACATTCCTCACAGAAAAAGGGGTCACTTGTTACCTCGGGATCCGAGCCAAAGAAGCAAAATCAGAAAGCGCGATCAAAATCAAAGATGAAGTCCTACCTGTTAGGAGTCTATCGGCGCAAGAATCACAGAAAAGGAGCTCGGGGTAGCCCAGGGAGCTAAAACACTGCTGCTGCGCCGAAGAAGAACACAGAAAACGCAACGTCGCGCCGCGCCGTAAAATGGAGATCCTCGGGATCCGTGCCTCCCGAAAATCTGAAACTTGGTAGGATTGATCCTCACTTCATGGGGAAGAAATCATCCTCTCACCTCCCCTTCGAGCTGAGGCCTCGAAGGGTCGAAATTCCCATTTGAAGAGCCCTCGGATAGCAAAATAGAGGAAATCCAGAAAAATCCATTCGCTGCGCCCGGTGCACGTGAGCCCACCAATGGTGGCGCGCCACGTGGCCCGAACGACCGTGCACCGCCCGTGCACCGCGCACGCTGCTCCCGCCCCGCACGTCGCGTACGGCACCTGCTCCACCCGTTGCGTGGACCGCGCGCACAACACCGACCAATCACAAGCCGCCACGTGTCCCACCGTCGGTCCACCGTGCACCCGAAGAACTCCGTGGACCGCGCGCTGTGAGCCGACCAACCACCATCCGCCACGTGGCAGCGCCCTGGTGCACGGCCGCCGCCGTGGACCGCGCGCCTGCCCGCGCGCGCCGCGCGCTGCCCGCGCCCTGCCCGCCGCGCGCGCCGCCGCTGCTCCGCCTGCCCGAGGCCGCGCCGCCGCCGCCGGTGCTGCCCGCCGCCGGCGCCGGCGCCGGCGATCGCCGAAAAGCACTGTTCCGGCCGTGAACAGTAAAAATACTGTAGCAAACTCCGAAAAATCCAAGTAAATAGCCCATCTTGACCGTTTTCGCGCGCTGAATCCAAATACGACGTCCGTTTTGCCAAATTCCAATCCTAAAATTTGCCGGAGGCTCCCGGAAAGGTATTTTCATTCCGAATTTCGCGCCGAGTCCAAATTTGATATCCGATTTGCGCGAAAACTCTTCTAAACATCCAACGGGGTCTTCCGGTTATCCACATGATCTATTTAAGCCCCGAATCCATCACTTGAATCCAAATTGGCGCGCGAACACCGCCGACATGCTCGGTAGGCCTCCCGAAGCTGCCGGTCACACTGTAGAAGCCCTGCAAGGATCCGGGTCACCACACACTAAACATCTGCCACGTGTCCCTCTCCGGTGCACCGTACACCGCGCACCGCCCGCGCCTGCCGCGCACAGTGGCGCGCCCAATCCCCGCGCGCCACGTGTCAACCCTTTCACTCGCTGCACCCGGTGCACCCGACTACATGAACCGAACCAATAGGAAGATGCCACGTGTTTTCCCGCCCGGTCCACCGTGCACACCACAGCTCCGTAGACCGAGACCAATGAGCCACCCAATCCAGTCATGCCACGTGGCACCCCGCTATGGTGCACGCCGGCGCGTGGACCGCGCCCTGCCCGCGCCCCTGCCCGCGCGCTGCGCGCTGCCCGCGCCTGCCCGCCGCCGTGCTGCCGCCTGCCCGAGGCCGCGCCGCCGCCCTCCGCCGCTGCCCGCCGCCGCCGGCAGCCGCCGGCGATCGCCGGAGTTACTGTTCCGGCGGTGAACAGTAACCCGTGCCCAAAAACATCAAGTAGGTAGTCCATTTTGACCGTTTTCGCGCGCTGAATCCGAATTTGACATCCGTTTCGCCAAATTCCAACTCTAAACATTGCCGAAGGCACCCAGAAATGCGTTCTTAGTCCAAACTTCGTGCGGAGCCCAATTTAAATATCCGATTCGCGCGAAACCACTTCTAAACCCTCCACGGGGTCCTCTGATCACTCACAGGGTCCATATAAGTCCGATGTCCAACACTTATGTCCAATCATGCCACAAACACCTCCAACACACCATGTAGGCCTCCAATGGCCACCCCAACGCACTGTAGCAGCTCTGCGGAGATCCGGGTCATCACAGCACGATATTATGGGATTTGACTTAGGAGAAAACATCTGTTATTGTTATTCTTCTCTATCGATGCATGATGCTCGAGTCTGATCGGGATTTTGGAGATAGTATTGCTTGGGACAGTTTGGACATGTCTTAGGGGATTGTGGGGCATAGTGGCAACCGCGGATGTTAGGCGGTTGACCAGATGTTTTTACTTTATCAGATTGGGGTCTATGGGTTCATCGGTAACCGCGGATTTTGGACGGTTGACCGGGTGTTATTATCACACCAGATTGGGGATCGGGGTTGCATTAGTGGATGGAGTATTCCCACTTTGATCATGGTCATGATCCAGTCCTGCTATTGTGAGACATCGGTTACAGAGATGATTGATACAGAGATACTTTACTCGTGTGGGTCGCTCCCCTCGAGTGCCACTCCGGAGTAGGCTTTTAGACCGTGATGGGTGCCGGTCAGTTGGTGAGTTGTGAGTGATGACAGAGCAGGCAGTGCCAGTATTTCCTGGCCCTCTGATTGGGTTTTCTTTGGGCAGTCAGCTTTATAGTTGCATCTATACAGTCATCTTTTGGCACTGCATTTAGAGGCATAGTAGTGGTAGTTTCTTTTCAGCAGTCTTTATTGCATACCACTGTTCTTTCCTTTTTGCCTCTTTATTCCTAGTGGGTGCGTCAGCATCAGAGGTTTTACCCACTAGGGGAGGCTACTGGTTTATCTAGTAGTTCTCACCCCCATTGTTGTTTCTTGTTCTTTTTCCCCCTTTGTTTTGCAGAGTCGACTGTGGGAGCTGCTGGGCCTTCAGCGGCAGATCGAGGTAAGAGGATCGCCGACTAGCTAGATCGTCTACCCCGAGCGAGAGTTTAGCTAGACTATTACTGTACTCCCCTTTTGTATCTCAGACTTTATTAGTTTACTTTTGGGTCTGGCTGTGGCCAGCTGGTTGTATTATTTATGGTGAGCTGGGAGTATATTGTACTTTTATTTCAGTTTACAGTTTATTTCAGTCTGAGATTACTGTTAGTTCTATTAGTTCAGCTCTGTTATGCTCTTTTATTGTATATTATCTATCTGAGCAGGTTACCAGCGCTTCGTGTACATGGAAAATTCTGTGTGCACGGCGGATCTGTTGGCGGGCCCGGGTTCTGGTTACACCCGGGGCGTGACAGATTAAGTTGGTATCAGAGCTTAGGGATAGGTCAGTTGGGACTTAGGAAACCCTAGGCTTTTGGCAGACCCTAGGATGATAGGGCGTGAGAGGCGTGACATTTCGCGAAAGTCGTTGATTTATTTATTGGACTCTTCCAGTGAGTGAAGAGGGATCGACATACCCAATTTCTGGTGGACCGTTATGTTGGCTGCAGACAACATAAAGTCGCAGAAATAGGGGGATGTCTTTGACTTTCGCTAGATTGGGTCGTGTGGGGTTATGTTACTGATTCGTGTTTTCTTGTGGCAGGATGCCTCCCCGACGTCGGATTCCCGCTCTGGGTGCCCCTACACCCCCTGTTGAGCCGGAGCAGACGGGATCCACTGAGATTGGTGAGCTGCGGGCCATGGTGGCCCAATTGGCGGAGAGCCATCGTCAGCAGCAGCAGAGGATTGATCAGCTGCTTGCTCAGAGAGAGGCACCACCCCCAGCTGTTCCTGAGGCCTTCGTGCCTCCTGTTGCACCTTTTGTGCCGTCAGCGCCATCTTCGAGTAGCGGGGCTCCTGGAGCTATTCAGCCTTTGACTGCGGAGGAGGAGCAGGATTTTGCTGACAAACTCTCCCAGTTTGTTAAGCGGGGACCACCTAGATTCTCAGGGCGGGATGCTCCGCCCTCGGCTGTTGGGAAATGGCTTTCTGCGATGGAGAAGCTTTTTCGGGACTTCTTCATCGACCCGAAGTATCGAGTGCACATGGCGGTGCACTGTTTGGACGGGGATGCTGATTTTTGGTGGCAGCGGGTAGAGCCACCGGAGTTCCGGATTTCTCGGCAGCTGCCCTGGGAGGAGTTCCGACGGTTGGTGCTGGACACCTATTTTTCGACCAGTGTGAAGAAGAAGTTGGAGGACGACTTGAAGAACCTGCAGCAGGGCGAGCGATCGGCCCATGCCTATTTCCAGGAGTTCATGGAGTTGTTGAACTGCGTGCCCTTCGTCGCTCGTGACGGGCCGCACCAGGTTGAGATGTTCGAGGGAGGCCTTCGTCCAGAGATTTACACCCTGGTGCATGCTCAGAGATTTCAGACTCTGGATGCAGCCGCAGAGCATGCACAGTGGGTGGAGAGAGGTGATCAGGTGGTGGCCAGACAGCGGGCCGCGGTCGCTCAGAGCTCCGACAGAAAGCGACCAGCCCAGGATGAGGGGGGACAGGCCAGTACTTGGAGGCCGCCCCGACCGCCACCGCCTCAGTTTCCGGGCCGTGGGCGTTCGGAGCGGCGAGGGCCTGGTGGATCCCAGAGGCCCCAGCAGCAGCAGCAGCAGCAGCAGATCGCAGTCGTCGCAGCGCGGGTCTCAGCGGCAGCCACAGCGACAGCGACAGTCTCAGCAGCAGCAGTCCCGACAGTCACGGGCCCCCAGCAGTTGTATTTTCTGTGGAGGTCCGCACTTCCCCGGCACCTGCGACCAGCGGTGGGGTCGTTGCTATGGATGTGGACAGCCAGGGCACATTCGAGCTGCGTGCCCCTTTTCGACCTCAGCCGCCCCTTCTTCAGCATCTGCCCCAGTATCATCGCAGCAGCGGTCGACGGCTCAGCGGCCTTATGCTCCAGCGAGCAGGCCATCTTCTTCCCATTCCACAGATTATCGCCCTCCAGCTCAGAGTGGGCGAGTGTATGCTGCACAGGTAGAGGATTCTTCAGCAGCAGACCATGTGGTGGCAGGTATCACTTTACTTTCTGGCATTAGGACTCGCACCTTATTTGATACTGGAGCATCGCATTCTTTCATTAGTAGATCTTTTGCATCATTACATGGGTTAGAGGTAGGACTTTTGCCACGTGCACGAGAGGTACAGATTCCCGATCACACTTTGCACGTGGAGGAGTGTTGTTGGTCCTGCCCGATGCAGATCGAGTCCTGGATTATGCCAGCAGACCTGTTGGTCTTGAGACAGCTGCAGGATTTTGATGTGATTCTCGGGATGGACTGGCTGGCTCGGTATTTTGCGACTATTGACTGTGCCGAGAGGACTGTCACTTTTAGAGAGCCAGGCCAGGAGGTGTTGGTGTACCGGGGATGTCAGAGTGCTTTCTTTGCCTCTATGGTTTCGACTTCCCGAGCGAGGCGGATGATTCACCGAGGATGTGTAGCCTTTTTGGCTAGTGTTGTTGAGGGGCCTACGGCGGCACCGGGACTCGGGGATATCCCTATCGTCCGCGAGTTCCCGGATGTGTTTCCACCTGAGCTGACTAGTATGCCGCCCGACAGAGAGATTGAGTTTGTGATTGACGTAGTTCCAGGAACTGCGCCAATCTCTAAGGCTCCTTACCGGATGGCACCGGCTGAGCTGCGAGAGCTTAAAGCACAGTTGCAAGACTTGATGGATAAGGGTTTCATTAGACCCAGTGTGTCGCCCTGGGGAGCGCCGGTGCTATTCGTGAAGAAGAAGGATGGGTCACTTAGACTGTGTGTGGACTATAGGGAGCTGAATAAAGTGACCATCAAGAACAAGTACCCTCTGCCGCGCATCGACGATCTCTTTGATCAGCTGCAAGGGTCTTGTGTCTTTTCCAAGATTGATCTACAGTCTGGTTACCACCAATTGAAGGTGAAGGCCGAGGATATTCCTAAGACTGCTTTCAGATCACGGTACGGGCATTATGAGTTTACAGTTATGCCGTTTGGATTGACTAATGCCCCTGCCGCCTTTATGGACTTGATGAACAGGATATTTCGGCCATTCCTGGATCGATTTGTGGTGGTGTTCATTGATGATATCCTGGTTTACTCCCGGAGCGAGGCCGAGCATGAGGAGCACTTGAGGACTGTGCTACAACTTCTACGGGAGAAGAAGTTGTATGCCAAGCTGGCAAAGTGCGAGTTTTGGCTTCGGGAGGTAGCTTTCTTGGGCCATGTGATTTCCGCCGCCGGTGTAGCTGTAGACCCGGCGAAGATTGAGGCAGTTCGTGATTGGCCCCGACCGACGACTGTATCAGAGGTGCGCAGCTTCATGGGATTAGCTGGTTATTATCGTCGGTTTGTGGAAGGCTTTGCGAAGCTTTCCACACCCCTCACTCGGTTGACGCGTAAAGGGGTTAAGTTTATCTGGAGTGAGGACTGCCAGAAGAGCTTCGAGGAGCTGAAGGACAGACTGATGACTGCTCCTATCCTTTCCCTCCCTGTTATGGGGAAAGGATATGTGATCTACAGTGACGCATCGCACAGTGGACTGGGTTGCGTGTTGATGCAGGATGGGAGGGTAATTGCTTATGCATCGAGACAGCTCAAGGATTACGAGAAGAATTACCCTACCCACGACTTAGAGCTCGCTGCCGTGGTGTTTGCACTGAAGCTTTGGCGCCATTACCTGTACGGGGAGCATTGTGAGATCTACACCGACCACAAGAGCTTAAAGTATCTGTTCACACAGAAGGAGCTGAATTTGAGGCAGCGCAGGTGGTTAGAGCTACTAAAGGATTATGATGTGGACATCCTTTACCACCCAGGCAAGGCTAACGTGGTCGCTGATGCATTGAGCCGAGAGCAGTACAGAGTTTGTCTATGTTGATCACAGACCAGGCGCCCCTATTGGAGGAGATGAGACGGCTCGAGATAGAGGTGGTGTCCCCTGGGGTCTCTGCTAGACTGACGTCATTAGTCGTGCAGCCCACTCTGCTGGACAGGATCAGGGAGAAACAGAGTGAGGACCCCCACTTGACCAGGATTCGAGATCAGCTTCCGAGTGATCAGTCAGGGGATTTTACAGTGGATGCTGCGGGAGTACTGAGGTACAGGGACCGAGCATGTGTGCCAGTGGATGCTGAGATCAGAGAGCAGATATTGAGAGAGGCCCATTATACACCTTATACCCTTCATCCTGGGGGGACTAAGATGTATAAGGACCTCAAGGCACATTTTTGGTGGAATGGCATGAAGAGGGATGTCGGGAGATTTGTGGCCCAGTGTTTGACTTGTCAGCAAGTAAAAGCTGAGCATCGGTGCCAGCTGGCAAGTTACAAAGTCTCCCAATCCCTGAGTGGAAATGGGACCACATTACCATGGACTTCGTGGTCGGATTGCCGAGGGCACAGGGCGGAGCAGATGCTATCTGGGTAGTGGTGGATCGACTTACCAAGTCAGCGCACTTTTTGCCTATGCAGACTACTTGGCCACTCGATCGACTAGCCCAGTTATACCTTGATGAGATTGTGAGACTGCATGGAGTACCCGCCTCCATTGTGTCAGATAGAGATCCGAGGTTTGCCTCGCGTTTTTGGGGGAGTTTGCAGACTGCGATGGGGACTCAGCTCAGATTCAGTACAGCTTTTCATCCTCAGACTGATGGGCAGTCAGAGCGGACCATACAGATCTTGGAGGACATGCTGAGGGCTTGCGTCTTGGATTTCGGCGGAGGTTGGATTCGGCACTTATCCTTGGTTGAGTTTGCGTACAACAACAGCTTTCAAGCGAGCATACAGATGGCTCCGTTTGAAGCGTTGTATGGACGCAAGTGCCGATCACCACTTTATTGGAGTGACGTAGGCGAGAGACGGACCTTGGGGCCAGATATACTGCTAGAGGCAGAGGAGAAGGTCCGGGTGATTCGACAGCATCTTCAGACCGCTCAGAGCCGACAGAGGAGCTATGCTGATGTTCGGCGACGAGACTTAGAGTTTCAGGTTGGAGATCATGTATTTCTGAAAGTCTCGCCGTCCAAGGGGATCAGGAGGTTCGGCATTCGCGGGAAACTCAGCCCCCGATACATTGGACCATTCGAGGTGTTGGAGCGTATCGGGCCTGTTGCTTATCGACTTGCACTTCCCCCGAGACTGGCTGGTGTCCACGATGTTTTCCATGTTTCCACACTGAGGAGGTACGTCTTCGACCCGTCGCACGTCATCGACTTTGCACCCCTCGAGATCAGCGAGGATTTGAGATATGAGGAGCGCCCAGTACGGATTCTTGATCGGGAGGTGAAAGAATTGCGCAATCGGACCATCCCCTATGTGAAGATCCTTTGGAGCAATCATGATGAGCGCGAGGCGACGTGGGAGCCAGAGTCAGAGATGATGGACGCCTACCCCTACTTGTTCGAGGCTCTGGATTGAGGTATGATTTTAGTTTCGAGGACGAAACTTTTGTTAGTGGGGGAGGATGTAGTGTCCCAGTTTTTCCCCTGTGTTTTTCCCCTGTTCGGGGTGTGGAACACCTAGTGTTGGTGTGTTGGGCCCCAACATGTCAAAGGGATGTGTTGTTTGGACTCAGAGAGGATTTGGGGCAAGCCTGACCTTCGGCTGCCTTTGCCGAATTTTAGGAATGGAATCAGGCTAAACGGAGGCCGTATTTGGATTCAGCGCGGAAAAACGCTTGAAAACGGCTATTTACTTATTTAATTTGGAGTCCGGATGCCCAAAAACGGACCCCCGGAAGTTTTCTGCGCAAAATGGTGCATGGGGGGACTGTGGACCGGCCGGGACACGTGGCGCCTCTTATTGGGCCGGCGCACGGCTCTCGGTCCACGGAACGGGCCGCCGGTGCACGGTGCACCGGCGGGCCACGTGGCAGGCGCCGGTTGGTCCGGTCCAGGGCGCGCGGCGCACGGGAGGGTGCGCGGGCAGCGCGGGCAGGCCGGGCAGGCGCGGGGTGGGGCGCGGTGCACGGTGCACCGGGGCGCGCCACGTGGCGGCCCCGGGTTGGCGGCGCACGTGCGCGCGGCGCACCCGCAGGCGCGCGCCTGCGGCCGTACGCGCACGCGCCGCAGGCGTGCAGGCGGCGCGCAGGGCCGCCGGCGGCCGTGTCGGGCGGGGAAAGCGGGCCACGTGGCGCCCCGCCATTGGCGGGCGCCACCCACCCCGCCGCCCCGCAGGGGGACGCGTGGCGCGTCCCCGCTGGGCCCGCACGGCTGCCGCCTGTTTGGCGGACGCGTGGCGGGCCCTGGGCCGGGTTGGACGGGTGGTCGGACGGGATGGGATCCCGTGTGCGGCCCGGGTTGGGCTGGGCCGCACTGTAGCCGCCCGAAATTGTTGGGCCGGGCCGCACTGTAGCAGCCCGAAATCCCCCTGCGCCCGAAAGTGGGGACACAGGGGTCATTTTCCCAATTGTTTTTTGGGCCTATAAATAGGCCCCTCCCCTCTCTCTTGGGCTTTTTCCGAGAGAAAGAGAGAGAACCAGGGAGAGGTCTTGAAGAGAAGTTTTTCCTCTCACATTTTTCTACCTCGTGGTGCGTTCCCAGATTTTTGGGAAGATCGACAGCGGCGTTCCGGATTTTACAGTGTGCCTCGGTTTTCCCCCATTTCGGCCCGTTATCGTCGCATTTCAGTCCGAGGAGTCCCCTGCGCAGTACAGAGTCCGATTTCGACGATTTCTTCGCCAGTGTGTTCCTAAGAGGTAGGGCTTCGTTTTCCGTGTTGATGGTTTCTCGGATTCCGATTTCTTGGCACGATTCCCGAGGTGATTTGACACCCTATTTTGCTGTTTGGATTTTTGGACAGCGGCAACTTCGACGATTTGTTTCTCAGCGTAGGAATATCGGATCGAGGCGATTCAAGAGTCGATTTTGGGCTATTTTTCGCGAGGAACGCAACCGTGATTTTTCTGGGATTTTAGGAGCTCGGGACAGAGGTGAAAATTCCTCGTTTTGCGTGCTGATTTTTAAAACAGCAAATGTGTGTTTGGAACTTGTTATTTTTACACCGTGTACACTTATGTGATGTTGTAGGACATTGTTGCAGCTGACGGTGTGTTTAGAGGACAGCGGGTATTTTCTGGGTACATTGTGCACGCTTTTCGAGGTGGGTGGTTGCGTATCCCTCTTTGTTGATTTGCACACTAGGAATAAAAGAGTTCCCAATTATACATGTGATAGATAACTTGTGGTATATGAACCTATTGCATTTGGCCCCTAAATTAATTTAGTAGCTTCTATGTGATAAATCTGGGACAAGGAAATTGGACAATTGCTATATCGTGAACCGCATGCAATTTAGTAACCCAACAATATTTTTAAAATAGTTCTAAAGTATTCTTCACATGAAACTTAGTTCCTTTCTAAATGTTTTTAAAAGAGAACACTTGCATGCTCATTGGACAACTAGTTAGGCCACTATTTTATTGCAGCACTATATTATGGGATTTGACTTAGGAGAAAACATGTGTTATTGTTATTCTTCTCTATCGATGCATGATGCTCGAGTCTGATCGGGATTTTGGAGATAGTATTGCTTGGGACAGTTTGGACATGTCTTAGGGGATTGTGGGGCATAGTGGCAACCGCGGATGTTAGGCGGTTGACCAGATGTTTTTACTTTATCAGATTGGGGTCTATGGGTTCAGCGGTAACCGCGGATTTTGGGCGGTTGACCGGGTGTTATTATCACATCAGATTGGGGATCGGGGTTGCATTAGTGGATGGAGTATTCCCACTTTGATCATGGTCATGATCCAGTCCTGCTATTGTGAGACATCGGTTACAGAGATGATTGATACAGAGATACTTTACTCGTGTGGGTCGCTCCCCTCGAGTGCCACTCCGGAGTAGGCTTTTAGACCGTGATGGGTGCCGGTCAGTTGGTGAGTTGTGAGTGATGACAGAGCAGGCAGTGCCAGTATTTCCTGGCCCTCTGATTGGGTTTCTTTGGGCAGTCAGCTTTATAGTTGCATCTATACAGTCATCTTTTGGCACTGCATTTAGAGGCATAGTAGTGGTAGTTTCTTTTCAGCAGTCTTTATTGCATACCACTGTTCTTTCCTTTTTGCCTCTTTATTCCTAGTGGGTGCGTCAGCATCAGAGGTTTTACCCACTAGGGGAGGCTACTGGTTTATCTAGTAGTTCTCACCCCCATTGTTGTTTCTTGTTCTTTTTCCCCTTTGTTTTGCAGAGTCGACTGTGGGAGCTGCTGGGCCTTCAGCGGCAGATCGAGGTAAGAGGATCGCCGACTAGCTAGATCGTCTACCCCGAGCGAGAGTTTAGCTAGACTATTACTGTACTCCCCTTTTGTATCTCAGACTTTAGTAGTTTACTTTTGGGTCTGGCTGTGGCCAGCTGGTTGTATTATTTATGGTGAGCTGGGAGTATATTGTACTTTTATTTCAGTTTACAGTTTATTTCAGTCTGAGATTACTGTTAGTTCTATTAGTTCAGCTCAGTTATGCTCTTCTATTGTATATTATCTGTCTGAGCAGGTTACCAGCGCTTCGTGTACATGGAAAATTCTGTGTACACGGCGGATCTGTTGGCGGGCCCGGGTTCTGGTTACCCCCGGGGCGTGACAGAATTAACTTATTTTCTTGGATTACAAGTTAAACAAAACGATGAAGGTATTCACTTGTGTCAATCCAAGTATGCAATGGAGTTGGTCAAGAAATTTGATCTAGAAAATTCTAAGGATTTTGCAACTCCAATGGGAACTAGCCATAAGGGACTTGGAAGTGAATCACATAGTGAGAATGTAGACGAGAAACTGTATAGCAGTATGATTGGAAGTCTACTATATCTCACGGCTAGTCGCCCGGATATATCCTTCAGTGTTGGGATCTGTGCGAGATATCAATCAGCACCGAAGGAGGTTCACCTGAAAGCGGTGAAGCGGATCATCCGATATATCAAAGGTACAATCAGTTTCGGAATTTGGTATCCTATGGGAACAAGTTTGGATATTGTTGGATACTCAGATGCCGATTGGGCTGGATCAGTGGATGACCGGAAAAGCACGAGTGGTGCATGCTTCTATCTTGGCCATTGCCTTGTTGCATGGCACAGTAAAAAACAGAATTGCATAGCACTCTCGACTGCCGAAGCGGAGTACATTTCTGCAGGAAGTTGTTCAACCCAATTGATTTGGATGAAAAGCGTGTTGAGCGATTTCCGGATTTCAGCATCTTCGGTAACCATTTTATGTGACAACACTAGTGCCATTAACATTTAAAAAAACCCTGTGTTGCACTCTAGAACAAAACATATTGAACTTAGATATCATTTTCTTAGAGAGCTAGTTGAATCAAATATTCTTCAACTGTCATATATTTCAACTGAGGATCAATTAGCTGATATCTTAACAAAACCTTTGGATCAAAAACGTTTTATTCACTTGCGTAAAGCAATTGGCATGCTTTCCTTGAAATAATCTCTTTTTGAAACCTTTGCTTAGGTTAGGTTTTGTTTTTGTTTTTGTTTTGTTCTTTATCTATGTTTTGTACATAGGACATTAATTGAGCATAAATCATAATTGACTTTAATTGCATCCTTTTATGCATTTAGAAATTTATTATGCTTTTGATATCATAATATTTCAATGTTGCAATGATCATTTACGTTAATTAAACCATCTTTTAAGTGATCAAAGTCAATTTCTCTCTCAATGATCTCTTGGTATAGTCATTATCATATTTGATTGCTTAGTCGAGTATGAATGCGAGATCAATTTTTGGTTGAATACCTTATATATTAAATAATTGATAGCCAATTGAGGGGGAGTCAAAGAAATGTAAAATGCTCAAAAGATGTGGAAAGAGTTACATCCCAATGAGGAGTGTGAAAACTACCACCACATGGAGAAAATGAAAGAAAGAAAAAGATACTCCATGAATGCAAAGCAAATTTTTGTTTTAAAAATGTTGATGAAATGCATATTGAAATACTTGACTCAGTCGTATTTCATGGTTGGTATAAGGTGGGATTTTTGATAAAAGATGCTCAAAGAGCCACTCCTTCAACAGATTGTCTAGATATATTATCTAACTTATCTGGGATTTCAAACATCTATTGATCTTGGTATTTCATTTTCTTTACCAAAATTGATGATTTGATAAAGGCATTACACATAAGATCAGGATAGATGTAATTGAAGTTGTTCAACTTTAAGTGTTTTAATTTTCGTAAATTTTCGTTTCATTTTTGAGTATTTTTGATAGATTTTGCATAATCTATTTCTTGTTGTATGAAACGATGATTTTTGTTTAAAGTTGATATGGTAAAGTGCTTACATACTTTTTCTGGATTTTATGGAATTTTTCTAAATTTTTCTGGAGAAAAAGTTGAAGCCGATCCGGATCGGGTAAGTGATCCGGATCCCGAACGCAGGATTCTTCCTGCGGGTAGCCGATCCGGATCACATTCTCGATCCGATCCGGATCACGGCTAGGGTTTATAAAGAACAAAGAGGATTTGATTTCTTTTACCCTAATCTTTTGTTCTCAAGCTTCTAGAGTTTCTCTCTCTAGATTTCTTGCATCTTGGAGCTTCCAAACTCAAAGTTCTTCAATTCAAGTAAGTTTTGTTGATCAAATCTCGGTTTTTCACAGTTTTTATATTTTTTCATCAAACGTGAGTAGAAATCATGGATCTTTTTCGTTTGTGAATGGTTTTTGATCAAATTTCTTTTGAAATAAGAACTCTGGGTCGATTAGTTTTGCTTTTATGCTGGGTTTTTACTGATTAACGAGTTTTTAGGCTTCGATTTCTAAAAATTTGGTTTTAGGGCATAAAAGAGGAATTTTTGTAAATCATGGATTGATCTATTTTTAAAATTCTTTTTGCAAAACTAATTTGATTCTTAGCTTCTCTACATGATTATGATTGTCTAGGTACAATGTTTCAAATTTTTCAAAATTGACAATTTTCATGTGTTCTTGAGTTGGTCTTCACAGGACACATTTCTCACTAGCACTTCAAAATGGTGATCACCTGGGTTATTTTCCTACTTGCTGCCATGGTCCATGTCAAGGACGCTGCAAAGCCTAAGAAGGCTAAGAGGACTAAAAGAGCTCAGAATGATTCCGATACGGATTCGGAGACGGATTCAATAGACTGGGATAACCTCGAGATTGAGGAGATGTCCCCATTATCTCAAAAGGGAAAGCACCTGCTGAAGCTTCAAAGCCTACTGCAGCTGAAAAAGGAAAAGCCCCATGGAACCAAGTCAAATTCCAACAAGAACGAAAACTGGTGCAAGAAAAAGAGGCAGTGCAAAGGGAATTTCAATTGAGGAACCAATTGCTAGCCAGCCTCCTCCTCAGGAATTCATTAGCTCCACGAGAATCAAGGATTTTGAGAAAAGAGAATGCATTGGTGAGAGACATGTCAATGTCAAACCAATGATGGAACGCTCTGCAGCTTTTGGGACTTTATTTGATCAAGTTGGTCTCGGTCCAATTTGCAACTTTCCTGAGTCAACTGGGTATTGTCCACATTCAGTTCGGATGTTCTATCAGAATGCTGCAAGTCTAACTGATCATGTTGACGGACGTCGAGAATTTCATACTTTGGTTAAAGGTATCAAAATCAAAGTCACTCCCCAACTGATTGGAGAGGTGCTCAGTATGAAAGCTAGATCTGATGGACTTCATTATCTGAAGACTCAAGTCTTCACAGAAAACTCTTGGAGAGTTGTAGTCAATGGTATTTGCATTCCGAATACTTTGTCTACCGGAAATTCGGTATTTTCTAAAGAGCTTTGAAAAGAGTATAAGTATATCAACTTCATTGTCTGCTACAACATTCTTCCCAATATGAATACAAAGGTTCTTCGATGGGATAGAATGTTATTTCTTTATCTTCTTGGGAACCCAACCGCAGCAATGGGAGCAAACTTGAACATTCCTTATCTCATTTGGGCTAGGATGACGCGGTATGTCGAACACTCTCACCCCACAGAGAGACTACCATACCCAATGATAATCATGCGCATCCTTAAGAAGTTTAAAGTGGATACAAGCGCGAGCTCTTACATGTATAGTTTGGGGACCATTAATGAGACAACGATTGTAAAGTCTCTATCGACAAAGCAGGATGATCCTCCATCTCCTCCAATTCGACAAAGAGCTCGACCACAAGCAACTACTTCTACAGCCCCTGTTCCTCCATCACAGCAGGCACCTCCATCCACCTCTGATGATGATGCCTCTGTCAGCTCAATATTTAAAGAACAACAGCGACTCTCCAATGAACAAGAACGCATGTCCGCTGAGTTCACTGAAATGAAAGGAGAGATTCAAGTTGTGAAAAAGGAGCTGGAAATCATCACAGCTTCACAAGTCACTTTGACTAAGTCAGTCTCATCAGTGAAGAAACTAGTGAAGAAGATGTTTGCTAAAATGGGATGCACAACATCTGATGACTCCGACTCTCAGGAGTAAATCTTTGTTCTAATCTTCTTTTGATTTTTGCAGGTTTTTCACTTTTCATGTTTATTTCTTGTTTAAACTCTCTTTTGTTTTGTGATTTTTGGCTTGTTTTGTGACAAAAAGGGGGAGAGAGTTAGAGCGAACTTTGAACAATGAATGATGTGAACTTTGTGAATATCAAGGTAAGTATGACTTCAACTCAACTTTGGTTTTTCTCTTGTTGATTGGTTGCATGCCTCTATACTAACTATTCGACTAACTATTTGGGCATGTAATATGACTAACAAGTTGATGTTGGACTAACAGTTTGTGACATTTGGTTTTGAATGCTTAGAAGATATGTTGGTTTTTAACTATGATTCTCTTACATATCTGAATTCTTCAAATGTCATGATGAGAATAAACTCTATCTCTGTACTTGGTTTTGTATATTTCAATTCTTGAGGTATCTAACGCGTTTGTTTGTCAAGAATGCTTTATTTGTGCAGAGAGTACAGATGTCTAAGTCTAGAGTCTGTTTTAGGAGTTTATCTCATGTATTTTAAATTTTTGGATCTCCATTGTAAATTTTTGTTGTATGGTGATAGCAACAAAAATATCTGTCACGCCTCGAGACCGTCAATTTGAACAGTTCGGGGCGCCAACAGACCCGCCGATCGGGCATGACCTTTCAAGACCCGAAAGGAACGGTTTAATCCAACAATATCATTTCAATATAGCGGAAGAGTAAGCAATCAGAGGAAAGAACTATAACTTAAACTTTCAATCATTCAACAGATAGTTAGAAGAAATGAAAGTACATCACTTGAGCGAAAACAAATACTTTTGTTTATAATACAACTCTCTTTTAACATGCAACTACAATACAAAAGTTACATCCATATTTTTTTTTTTTTTCCCTTTCCAACATGAACCTTAAACATTTAAAGATTACATTGTTCCTCACATACAAAAGTTCGCTCAAGAAAATGAAACTCCAAAATGGTACTGGCGACTCTAGACTGCTAGGTCGCTACTCTGCTGGGCGCTTGCCCTTGTCGCGTGCCTCGCTCGATGCACCTGGACCTGTGGGGATGTCACCCAAAGGGTGTGAGAACTACAACCAAGTTCCCAGTGGGTTCAACCACCGAGAGAAAATGCCCTGCACCGCTTAGTCTAATGGAAGCAATATAATAGAGAACGAAATACAGTAAATAAAAGCTGTAAATCTTAGCTAGCATGCTTAATACTTTTACCTTTGCCATGACATAGCTCTATGTCGCTGTAGGATGCCAAACTAACCAACCTGTCCCTTGTCAAATAACTTTCATTACCTTTCTTTGTGTTTCAGTTCAAGTTGCTAAACCCTCAGAGAAGCTTGCCCAACGGGCCCTAGCCCGGCAGACATGCTGCCATAAGACAAGTCCTCTAAGGTTGCCGATAACACCCGCAAGTGTTACCCCCGCCCTACGGGGAAACGTCCCGAACGGGTCTCTACCCGGGAGAGGGACACTGCCTGCTACTCCAACATGGGCCACGTTTCACCCCGTAGGTACGCTCGTTTTATTATTTCTTTTATTGCTTTGCATTTAGCCTCTTTGCTCTTTTAAGCCTTTGCTTTTCATTTGCTCTTTAGCACTTAGCTTCCATCTCAATCGAGCTTATAGCTCACATTGCCTCTTGGCCCTTTCTCTTTCTTTGCAATTAAGCTTTTAGCTTGTCTTTATTAATATACTCATGCATTTACCCTAGGTCCATGCCTCAAGGTACATAAGTCCCTTAGACTCAATTCTTAACTTTCATTATGCTCAAGTTGAAGTTAAAGTGTAGGTATATTAACCCAACTCTCCTATGACAACTCTAGGGATTTTAAATACTTTGGATTTTAACCTCAACTAACTATGCTTTCCTTAGAGACATAACTCTAAATTAGGCCCTAATTCCATCACACACTTAATTGACTCAACAACCATGCCACTCGTGAAGTCCTATAGTGAATGCCACACATTAGAACCTAATCTAAGTTTTCTCCTAAGTCAAGATTTCCATAAACCACAAACCACTTCTTCATAAGCATGAAAATATTGTCCTAGCCACTCTATTAACATGCTTCTAAAAACAAGCAAAAGATAAGGGGAGAGGTCACCCTCGCTCGATAGAATCCCCCACCTCGGTGTGTTCTATCGGTCCTTGCAGGAAGCAATTCCAGCTCCTTTGGTCCCTGAGGCTTCCCAACATTGTTAGGAAGGCAAAAATAAAGTAATTGCCTTTACATGATTCCTTAAATTCAATAAGGCGGTAAATCTACCCCCTTTTCGCAAGAAAGGGGAAAAACTCCAATTAGGTCACTTTTCTCGCACAAAAAGGCTACTTTTTGATTGGTTTATAAAAATAGGAGAAAAATGATCATCCCATTGCCTATTGCCAAAAAGAAACTTGCTCAACTCGATCCGGGGTCAAAAAGCCCTCCAAATTTTGAGGAAAGCTCAATTTGAGCAATTTTCCCCCCAATTCTTCAATTTTGCACTTGGTAAGTCGAGAAATTGCAAATTTTATATTGGATGAAGCCCAATGCTCTCTAAATTTTAGAGGGGCTCAATTTAAGCAATTTCCCCAATCCCCAATTCCTCAATTTTGCATTCTTGCAAACATTGAGAAATTTGGAAGTTGCATTTGGAGAAAAGAAAAGAAGAGAAGAATTTTTTTCTTTCTTCATTCTTTTCTTTTCTTTTCTTTTCTCTCTTTTTTTTTTTTATATAGGTTCCCCCTGCTGCCTGGGCAGCAGCATGGATGGCTGCTGCCCAAGCAGCCGCACCTGCTGCCTCTGCTGCTGCTTACAGCAGCAGCAGCAGCTGCAGCCCTGCCTGCAGCTGCGCAAGGCAGCTGCCCTGCAGCTGCCAATGCAGCTGCACATTGCAGCTGCCAAGGCAGCTGCCCCTGCAGCTGCCAAGCAGCTGCCCTGCAGCTGCCAATGCAGCTGCACATTGCAGCTGCCAAGGCAGCAGCTGCAAGTGCAGCTGCAGCATGTTCTTTTTTTTTTTTTTTTTTTTTTTTTTGATTCAACTCCCAATTCTGCTGCTGGGCAGCAGCTGCAAGCTGCTGCCCAAGCAGCAGAACCAGCAGCTGCTGCTGCTGCTGGTAGCAGCAGCAGCTGCTGCAGTACCAACAGCTGAAGCTGCCTTGCGCAGCAACTTTGCTGCCCAGCTGCTGCTGCTTAGCAGCAGCAGCAGCTGAGCAGCAGCTCTAGCTGCGCCTCCCCTCAATATATATATATATATAAGTATATATATGTATAAATACATATTTATATATATATTTTTTTTTGATCAAGGCAACCTGCTGCTTGGGCAGCAGCTTGCACAACTGCTGCCCAGGCAGCAGGGCTGCTGCAGGCTGCGCAAGTAGCAAACAGCAGCAGCAAATGCTGCTGCTGCAGCTGTTGGCTAGCCAGCAGCAGCAGCTCATGCTGCTGGGCCTGCTAACCAGCAGCAGTAGCTGCTGGCGCAGGGTGTTTCCCCCCCCCCCCATTTTGTTTCTTCTCCTACCAGCCAAGAAAGAGGAGGGAGAGAGGGGGAGATAGGAGAGAGGAGAGAGAGAGCGAGAGAAGAGAGAGAGAGAGAGAGATGGACTCACCTTCTTTCTCCTTCTCTTTTTCCTTTTGTTTCTTTTTCCTTTTTCTTCTTTTTTTTCTTCTTCTTCTTCTTCTGCTTCTTTTTCTTTTTCTTTACCGTCTTCTTCTTCTCTCCTTCTTCCTCTTTCGTTTCTTCCAAGCTGAGAGAGAGAGAGAACGTGGTTTCAAAATGAGGGAGAGAGAGAGCATTAATGCCTCTGCCGGGGGTAGTCGGGGGAAATAGGTAAATTACTAAAAGCCCAACTTACAAAGGGATTTCCAATTTATCCCAATTCCTGCAATTTGCTCTGCAGGAAGAAAATTCGGTTAGCCCTCTTTCTCCGCGTTTTGCCGTAAACTGAGAAATCAAAATTGTAATTTCTCTTCGCCCCTTTAATCTACAAATTTTTCTTAAACTTCCACGATTTATTTAAAATTTTTGGACTACTCTAAGCCCTCGAAAGAGAGCCCAAAATGCTTCGCGATTAACTTGCGCTGTCAAAACTGCAGTTTCAGCATTCACGAAGCATTTTTCATCGCTCGTTCTCCGATTTTCCTTAATAACTTACCTAGGTTTTTCGCCCCTTTTAATAAAAAAACTTTTGTGAGACACCACCACGATTTCTTTTAAATTTTTGGGGCACTCTAAGCCCTCGAAAGAGGGCTCCGAATGGGCGTGATCCGAAATTTCATAAATTTCAGAATTCAGATTTGGCTAAGTCCTCGGTTCAAGTCACTTTTCGACCCGATGCCCTTCGCGTCAGCCCGAAACGCACCGTACTCGACTGTAACATGTTAAAACCGTTACAAGTCTTCTCGCCGAATTTTGCCATTTTGCGAACTCGGCGCAACACGAGTCCCAATTTTGCAATTTGAGGCTTCGTTTCTCAACCACAACTCACTTTTCGACCAACGCTTTTGCGTTGATTCAAACGCTTCACCCACTTGTAATCATATTTGAAAACGCGGTACAAGCATTTTACCGAATTTTGCTATTTGCGCAGAAATCGTGTTGATAGCAACGATACAATATCTTTTTGAATTTCTTTTGTGGATTTGTGTTTTGTCACGAAACCGCCAAAGGGGGAGATTGTTACGGAATTTGAGTTGGCGTATTTCGTGAAAGTATTAAGTCTTGAAGATTGAAGATGAAAGAACTTTGGATCATATACCTCAATCTCAAGAAAGAAGAATTCAAAAGGATCAGGTATGTTTAACTAAAGATTTTTGGTGATCCGAATACTTCTTATAGTGTAGAAACACCTGGAAGAATGTTTTATTGCATAAACATCAAAAACTGGACATGGGACATGTTCAGGATCCGGATCGTGCTCGGCAATCCGGATCCCGAAGGGTGTTTGTTCATTGGCAATTTCAATCCGGATCCTAGATCATCATGATCCGGATCCCGAACATGATGTTTGGTGAATTGTATGAACGATCCGGATCGGACTTTGTGATCCGGATCCCGAACCCATGGATTTCTGGAATCGTCTTTTTGTTACGACGATCCGGATCGCCAATCCGATCCGGATCGCCGTCCGTAAAATTTCCAGAAAAGGTTGTTTTTGATCCTTATCTTCTTCCAATGGTTTCTAACCTATAAATAGACCCTAATTATTTTTCTAGGGCATCCGCATAGAGCCGTCATAAAAATATATCCGAAAAGAAAAATCCACATATAGAGAAGAAAGGAAATCAATAGATTTATTCTATGTTTCTTCATCTATATTGATTGATTTGATTCTAGGTTTTCCATACTCACATTTTGAGTAGAATCAAATCAATGAATACTTAGATGGTATTTCCGATCTATTTCTAATCTAAGTATTCGGCGGATCATCACCACCCAAACAAACAACGATTTACCCTAAATCGGCGCGTGGACTCGCGTGGCCTTGTGGATTCAAGGTGCAACTACGTTCGTGGATTCGAAGCGTGTATTGGGTGAAGACCGTGGATTCGGTCGGACGTCGTGGACTCGACGTTGGACGCTGTGGATTCAGCGTTGGGCGCGGATCGTGGATTCGAGAAGCGTCGTGGAGCGAGCGGAGAAGATCTACTAGGAGCGTATGGTAAGAGGTTGAGTCGTCTGTGAGTACGTTATATCACCTTGTACGTGTTTAATTCTAGTGGATTTCGCCGTGTTATCGGTCCCGTGGTTTTTTACTCCGGTTTGGAGTTTTTCCACGTAAAAATCTTGCGTGTTCATTTATTTTTCCGCATTGGGTTTTATTGCGCAATGATTTTTTGAGTGTTTATTGTTTACACCTATTCACCCCCCTCTAGGTGTTTTTTCCCCTATTTAGATCCAATTACTTATAACCCAACATTTAGGGTTTCTCAAAAACGACTGATCAATTCATAAAACAATTGAGAGCAACCCTAGAGGCTAGGTTTTTATCGTTCTTCTTTATAGCCTCTTTTAGGTCAATTCGATGGCTCTTTCAAGAACATATCTTTTGTCGAATTGATCTAATCTTTGCTTAGAGATTCCATCCATGGTTCTTCATTGATAATCTAAGCAAAGGATCACCATCGAAGCCAATATTCTTACCGGCTGAGTTTGCGTCGTGGATTCGACGTGGCATCGTGGATTCGGTGTTTTGAAGGCGTTTCGTGGATTCGAAACGTGTGCTCGTGGATTCGAGTGGCGTTCGTGGATTCGAACGTGTGCAGTGGACGTGCAATCGGTGGAGCGCAAGATCCGAAGAAGTTGAAGGAGGGGTTTGAGTCCGTGGAGTCGGTAATCACCTTGTTATTCTTCTTTTCTTAGTGGATTGTTATTGCGTGTTGGTCCCGTGGTTTTTCTCCTGGATTGGAGTTTCCACGTAAATCTCGGTGTGTTGATTTTTATTTCCGCATTGGTTTTTTATTTTGCACTGAGATTTGGTTTTTAAATATTACACCTATTCACCCCCCTCTAGGTGTTTGATAGTACCTATTTAGATCCTTGTGGATCCTTAAAAACCAACAATTGGTATCAGAGAGGATTTTAGGTTTATCTATCATGTCGGGTGAAAGTGGTAATATTTTTAGACCTCCTCTTTTTGATGGGACCAATTATGCTTATTGGAAAGTGCGGATGAGAGCTTTTCTCATCTCAATTGTTACGGCATCAAGCCAATTCGGATCCAAGCCAATTCTGATCCGGATCCCGAACATTGGTATTTGCTGAAATATATGAACGATCCGGATCGGGCATTTCAATCCGGATCCCGAACCTTTGTTTTTCTGAAATTGTCTGTCTCGTTACGACAATCCGGATCGCCGTAATTCCGATCCGGATCGTCGTCCTGTAAAATTTCAGATAAGGTAAGTTTTTGATTCTTATCTTTTTCCAAAGGTTTCTAAACTATAAATAGACATTTAGGGTTTCTCAAGAACGTGTGACCAATACCGATTAATTAAGAAAACACTCGTGAGCAACCCTAGAGGCTAGGTTTTTACCGTTCTTCTTTTTAGCCTCTTTTAGGTCAATTCGACGGTTCTTCCAAGATCTATCTTTTGTCGAATTGATCTAAACTTTGCTTAGAATTTCTTTCTACGGTTCTTCAACAACAATCTAAGCAAAGGATCACCATCGAAGCCTATATTTCTTTATCGGCTGAATTTGCGTCGTGGATTCGACGTGGCATCGTGGATTCGGTGTGCCAAAGGCATTTCGTGGATTCGAAACGTGTGCTCGTGGATTCGAGTGGTGTTCGTGGATTCGAACGTGTGCAGTGGACGTGCAATCGGTGGAGCGCAAGGTCCGAAGAAGTTGAATGAGGGGTTGAGTCCGTGGAGTCGGTAATCACCTTGTTATTCTTCTATTCTTAGTGGATTGTTATTGCATGTTGGTCCCGTGGTTTTTCTCCTGGATTGGAGTTTCCACGTATATCTCGGTGTGCTATTTTTATTTTCCGCATTGGTTTTTATTTTTGCACTGAGATTTATTTTTTTAAATATTACACCTATTCACCCCCCTCTAGGTGTTTGATAGTACCTATTTAGATCATTGTGGATCCTTATGTTATGGCTTTTTGGTGTTGGCATATTTCGTGAGTCAAGTCAGTGAGTTGAGTCGGAGTCTTAAAGGGATCAAATTGTCAATCAGCAATCAAAGACTTAGAGAAGATTCAACAAGAGCTCAAGTTGACACTCAGTGTCTTGAGTCTTGAAGATTGAAGATGAAGAATTGTGGATTAGTTACATCAATCTCAAGAAGAAAGTATTCAAAAGGATCAGGTATGTTTAACTAAATAATTTTGGTGATCCGAATACTTTCTTATAGTGTAGAAACACTTGGATGAATTTTTAATTGCATAAAAATCAAAAACTGGACATGGGACATGTTCAGGATCCGGATCAGACATCCAATCCGGATCCCGAAGGGTATTGTTCATGTGCAAATCCAATCCGGATCCAGGCCATTCCGATCCGGATCCCGAACATGGATTTTGCTGAATTCATGAACGATCCGGATCGGGCCTTGCAATCCGGATCCCGAACCCTTGGATTTCTGGAATCGTCAATCTCGTTACGACGATCCGGATCGCAGTAAATCCGATCCGGATCGCCGTCCTGAAAATTTCCAGATAAGGTATGTTTTTGATTCTTATCTCTTTCCAAAGGTTTCTAAACTATAAATAGACATTTAGGGTTTCTCAAAAACGTGGGAGCACGGCCGATCAATTTATAAAACACTTGAGAGCAACCCTAGAGGCTAGGTTTTTATCGTTCTTCTTTATAGCCTCTTTTAGGTCAATTCGATGGTTCTTTCAAGAACATATCTTTTGTCGAATTGATCTAATCTTTGCTTAGAGATTTTTTCCCATGGATCTTCATTGATAATCTAAGCAAAGGATCACCATCGAAGCCAATATTCTTACCGGCTGAGTTTGCGTCGTGGATTCGACGTGGCACCGTGGATTCGGTGTGTTGAAGGCGTTTCGTGGATTCGAAACGTGTGCTCGTGGATTCGAGTGGCGTTCGTGGATTCGAACGTGTGCAGTGGACGTGCAAACGGTGGAGCGCAAGGTCCGAAGAAGTTGAAGGAGGGGTTAAATCCGTGGAGACGGTAATCACCTTGTTATTCTTCTTTTCTTAGTGGATTGTTATTGCGTGGACATCCAACCGGTCAGCGCAAGGTCCGAAGAAGTTGAAGGAGGGGTTGAGTCCGTGGAGTCGGTAATCACCTTGTTATTCTTCTATTCTTAGTGGATTGTTATTGCGTGTTGGTCCCGTGGTTTTTCTCCTGGATTGGAGTTTCCACGTAAATCTCGGTGTGTTGATTTTTATTTTCCGCATTGTTTTTTATTTTTGCACTGAGATTGGTTTTTATAATATTACACCTATTCACCCCCCTCTAGGTGTTTGATAGTACCTATTTAGATCCTTGTGGATCCTAAATAACTCTACAATTGGTATCAGAGCGGGTTTTAGGTTTATCTATCATGTGGGTGAAAGTGGTAATATTTTTAGACCTCCTCTTTTTGATGGGACCAATTATGCATATTGGAAAGTGCGGATGAGAGCTTTTCTCATCTCTATTGATGAGCGGGTATGGCAAACCGTGGAATACGGTTGGGTGCATCCGGTTGAGGAAGTAGGAAATTCTACTACCCCAAAACCTCGCTCTAGATGGTCTAAAGAGGAAATCGAAAGATCTTCTTACAATGGGAAAGGTATGAACGCTTTATATAATTCTCTTTCCTCGACTGAGTTTACAAGAATTTCCGCGTGTGAAACCGCGAAGGAAATTTGGGATATTCTCAAAATTACACATGAGGGTACTAATCTTGTAAAAATTCAAAAGCTCCAGATGCTTACAAGTCAATTTGACTCTATTCATATGGAAGAGCATGAATTGTTTACAGATTATTACACTAGACTTCAAGATGTAATTAATACATGTGCTAATTTAGGAGAAAAGATCCCGGAGTCGAAAATTGTAAGAAAGATACTTCGGACTCTTCCGGAACGGTTTAGGGCAAAGGTTACCGCCATTGAAACCGTTAGTCATCCGGATGAGATGAGTGTAGAGGAATTAGTAGGTGCTTTACAAACTTATGAGATGACTTTTCCTACTAATCAAAATTCTTCCAAGTCTTCTTCTAAGCTTACAGGTATTGCATTCAAATCAACAAAGGAAGAAGATGACGAATCGAGTTCCGACGATGAAATCTCTTTTGCCGATTTTGAAGAACAATTGGCGCGGATCACAAAGAAATTTCGTCGGAAATTTTGGAAGAATCGAACCGATGGATCTTCATCCACGAAACCATCTAAAGGATCATCGGGTTCTAAATCCTCTAAACTCAAAGGCGTTGCAAAACCTTCTAAAGAAAAAGAAAAAGATGATTTCGAAGGGGAAATCCGATGTTATCGATGCAAAGGCTACGGCCATATTTCAACGGATTGTCCTTCTAAGAAATCATACAAAAAGAAGGCTTTGCAAGCAAAAACTTGGGACGATTCTAGTTTCGATGAATCGACCTCAAGTGAAGAGGAAAAAGAAAAATTTGTTGCTTTTCATGCCTCTCAAATTCCCTCTTCTAATTTGTGCTTATCATCTTTAGTCACTGACTCTATTCCTTTGATTTTGCATGAAACATCAACATCCGGAGGAGAGTCATCAAGTGAGGGGGAGTCGGACGAAGAAGAACTCGTTGAGGCATACCAACAACTTCTTGCGGAATCAAAGAAGATGGCCAAACTTATCAAGAAGTTGAGGAAGCAACGACTTGAAGTTCAAGACGAGAATCAAGCTTTAAAGATCAAACTTCATGATCTCGAGGAGGAACAAGGACGTTTATTGGATAACAATAAAATCCTCCAAGAAAAGCTAAACCAATCGGAGACAAACGCTAAATCATATATGGACAAGATTGGTTTTCTTGAAAAGCAGTTTGAAGAGATTCATGTCACCAACCAAGCTTTGACCAAGCAAGTTCATGAACTCAAATCCGACATACAAAGGCTTTCAACCGGTTCCAAGAAACTAGATTGTATGTCCGGATTAGGTCAAACAAGCAAGGTTGGTTTGGGATTTAAAAAGGACCAAACTGTGCATGCTTCAAGTTCCACAATGAAATTGAAAGGAAGAACTTGTCACCTATGTGGACTTGAAGGACATTTGGTGAAGAATTGCCCGAAAAAGAGAAAGAAAAATCCTTCGGCAACTTCATCTACGGAGCGGACTCAACGGAATCAAAAGACACATCAAGTCAAAGGAGTTCACTCAACCCACCAAAGGTCCGAGCCACAACATCAATCATACAAGTGGATCATTGCGAGGCAAAGACCTAAGGTGGATCAACAGTCAAAGCGGACAACCCCCGGCCACAACGAATCAAGACAACCCAAAATCCAGCGATTTTGGATTCGGAAAGGTGATATCTTTCCTTGTCTTAAGTTCTAAATAGCTTATGACTGTATGTAATGCTTTGATTGGTTTTCCCTTCATATTTTTCTTAATCTTTGCATTACATGTTTTTCAATGCTCTTTGTTTTTATACTTTGTTTTTGAACAAAAGGGTTTTTAACGAACAAGTGCATTGAATAAAAAGGGCTTCACGTTCATTCACTCCAAATTAATTTTATATGGATTATCAACTTTACTCCATAATCATAATCTTGAAGATACTTCATTATAGGAGTTTTTGATATTATAAGCATCAAATTTTAGAAATCATGTGTGATCTTTAGATGCTTAATCTATCTCGGTTGTGTGAATTCATTGTGATAAACGTGAGACAACCGATAGACTGAAATTTGGGATTTAATTCTTTCACGTAAGAGATTGCCTTCTTACAAGGGTAAATAAATGAATTATAAAAGATGTGGAAAGAGTTACATCCGAAAGGAGTGTGAAAACTACCACCACATGTTGGAAAGAGCTACCACATGTTATGGATGCTTGAAAAATATTTTATGAGAATTTTTAGTTGAAGCATTCGGAGATTTAAATTCAAAGTTCTTATTTTGAACAATCTCCTGGTTGGTATAAGGTGGGATAGTTAAAAAGATGCTCAAAGAGCCACCCTTAGGTATTTTAGTGCTTATCTCAAATTTGAAAGGGTAGAATTCAAGATTGATGTCATTTGGAAAATCTCCGTAAGTCATCTTTGTAAATCCGTTACATCTTGATAGAGTTTGGATCTCAAGATTATTTTTGATGACTTGTGTTTGATGAATATAACATGAAAAACTGTTTATAATGTTTTATCTTTGTTTTTCATGATTTAGGAGTAAATCTTTTTAATTTTGTGAAATTAATTGGATTGAATGACATCTATGTGAATTCATTGTTTTCAAAGCACTTAAATTGATTTCTTGATGGAATACAAATCGGTATTTGAAAAGATTCCAAAATCTGGATTTGTTTCAAGAAATTATTTGATTTTTGCTTTCTGGTACCGGTACGCAATCTGCATTTTTGTTATATACCGGAACTGAGCTTTTATCTCTCTTTCTCTATGAACTAATTTCCTTTTGTCTAGTATGTTCACTGTTTGACAATTTGTGACAAAAAGGGGGAGAAGAGAAATGACGGAGATGAGATCATCAAGAGAGGACAAACGAAAATGGAAAAATGGGGGAGAACGAAAATGATGATCGTATCACAAAGGGGGAGAACATAGATGCTCAAGAACATGGAGAACATGGAGAACAGAGATGCTCAAGATAGGGGGAGATAAAGAAAAGATTGAAAGAGCCGAAAAACAAAAGAACCAAAAGGACGAATCAAATGTAGGATTTTAATTTCTAACGACTAACGTTTGATTTTGTTTGGAGTTTTGTTTTGCAGGAATTACATCACTTTAAGACTCCAAGTCCTAAGTCATAGAGTATGTTCTAGGACTGTTTGGTTCAAATGTAATTTTGTATTTATTGGATCTTTCACGCAAAGAAAATCAATGTTTTGGTGATGACATTGAATTTCGAATTTTTGGTTTAAGATGAGTGACTTGAGCGTTTTATGTATTTTTCAGTTTTGTCACGAAATTGCTAAAGGGGGAGATTGTTACGGCATTTTGGTGTTGGCATATTTCGTGAGTCAAGTCAGTGAGTTGAGTCGGAGTCTTAAAGGGATCAAATTGTCAATCAGCAATCAAAGACTTAGAGAAGATTCAACAAGAGCTCAAGTTGACACTCAGTGTCTTGAGTCTTGAAGATTGAAGATGAAGAATTGTGGATCAGTTACATCAATCTCAAGAAGAAAGTATTCAAAAGGATCAGGTATGTTTAACTAAATAATTTTGGTGATCCGAATACTTTCTTATAGTGTAGAAACACTTGGATGAATTTTTAATTGCATAAAAATCAAAAACTGGACATGGGACATGTTCAGGATCCGGATCAGACATCCAATCCGGATCCCGAAGGGTATTGTTCATTGGCAAATCCAATCCGGATCAAGGCCATTCCGATCCGGATCCCGAACATTGGATTTTGCTGAAATTCATGAACGATCCGGATCGGGCCTTGCGATCCGGATCCCGAACCCTTGGATTTCTGGAATCGTCAATCTCGTTACGACGATCCGGATCGCAGTAAATCCGATCCGGATCGCCGTCCTGAAAATTTCCAGATAAGGTAGTTTTTGATTCTTATCTCTTTCCAAAGGTTTCTAAACTATAAATAGACATTTAGGGTTTCTCAAAAACGTGGGGAGCACGGCCGATCAATTTATAAAACACTTGAGAGCAACCCTAGAGGCTAGGTTTTTATCGTTCTTCTTTATAGCCTCTTTTAGGTCAATTCGATGGTTCTTTCAAGAACATATCTTTTGTCGAATTGATCTAATCTTTGCTTAGAGATTTTTTCCCATGGATCTTCATTGATAATCTAAGCAAAGGATCACCATCGAAGCCAATATTCTTACCGGCTGAGTTTGCGTCGTGGATTCGACGTGGCACCGTGGATTCGGTGTGTTGAAGGCGTTTCGTGGATTCGAAACGTGTGCTCGTGGATTCGAGTGGCGTTCGTGGATTCGAACGTGTGCAGTGGACGTGCAAACGGTGGAGCGCAAGGTCCGAAGAAGTTGAAGGAGGGGTTAAATCCGTGGAGACGGTAATCACCTTGTTATTCTTCTTTTCTTAGTGGATTGTTATTGCGTGGACATCCAACCGGTCAGCGCAAGGTCCGAAGAAGCTGAAGGAGGGGTTGAGTCCGTGGAGTCGGTAATCACCTTGTTATTCTTCTATTCTTAGTGGATTGTTATTGCGTGTTGGTCCCGTGGTTTTTCTCCTGGATTGGAGTTTCCACGTAAATCTCGGTGTGTTGATTTTTATTTTCCGCATTGTTTTTTATTTTTGCACTGAGATTGGTTTTTATAATATTACACCTATTCACCCCCCTCTAGGTGTTTGATAGTACCTATTTAGATCCTTGTGGATCCTAAATACACTCTACAACAATTGGTATCAGAGAGGGTTTTAGGTTTATCTATCATGTCGGGTGAAAGTGGTAATATTTTTAGACCTCCTCTTTTTGATGGGACCAATTATGCATATTGGAAAGTGCGGATGAGAGCTTTTCTCATCTCTATTGATGAGCGTGTTTGGCAAACCGTTGAATACGGTTGGGTGCATCCTGTTGAGGAAGTAGGAAATTCTACTACCCCAAAACCTCGCTCTAGATGGTCCAAAGAGGAAATCGAAAGATCTTCTTACAATGGGAAAGGTATGAACGCTTTATATAATTCTCTTTCCTCGACTGAGTTTACAAGAATTTCCGCGTGTGAAACCGCGAAGGAAATTTGGGATATTCTCAAAATTACACATGAGGGTACTAATCTTGTAAAAATTCAAAAGCTCCAGATGCTTACAAGTCAATTTGACTCTATTCATATGGAAGAGCATGAATTGTTTACAGATTATTACACTAGACTTCAAGATGTAATTAATACATGTGCTAATTTAGGAGAAAAGATCCCGGAGTCGAAAATTGTAAGAAAGATACTTCGGACTCTTCCGGAACGGTTTAGGGCAAAGGTTACCGCCATTGAAACCGTTAGTCATCCGGATGAGATGAGTGTAGAGGAATTAGTAGGTGCTTTACAAACTTATGAGATGACTTTTCCTACTAATCAAATTTCTTCCAAGTCTTCTTCTAAGCTTACAGGTATTGCATTCAAATCAACAAAGGAAGAAGATAGCGAATCAAGTTCCGATGATGAAATCTCTTTTGCCGATTTTGAAGAACAATTGGCGCGGATCACAAAGAAATTTCGTCGGAAATTTTGGAAGAATCGAACCGATGGATCTTCATCCACGAAACCATCTAAAGGATCATCGGGTTCTAAATCCTCTAAACTCAAAGGCGTTGCAAAACCTTCTAAAGAAAAAGAAAAAGATGATTTCGAAGGGGAAATCCAATGCTATCGATGCAAAGGCTACGGCCATATTTCAACGGATTGTCCTTCTAAGAAATCATACAAAAAGAAGGCTTTGCAAGCAAAAACTTGGGACGATTCTAGTTTCGATGAATCGACCTCAAGTGAAGAGGAAAAAGAAAAAATTGTTGCTTTTCATGCCTCTCAAATTCCCTCTTCTAATTTGTGCTTATCATCTTTAGTCACTGACTCTATTCCTTTGATTTTGCATGAAACATCAACATCCGGCGGAGAGTCATCAAGTGAGGGGGAGTCGGACGAAGAAGAACTCGTTGAGGCATACCAACAACTTCTTGCAGAATCAAAGAAGATGGCCAAGCATATCAAGAAGTTGAGGAAGCAACGACTTGAGATTCAAGACGAGAATCATGCTTTAAAGATAAAACTTCATGATCTCGAGGAGGAACAAGGACTTTTATTGGACAACAATAAAATCCTCCAAGAAAAGCTAAACCAATCGGAGACAAACGCTAAATCCCATATGGACAAGATTGGTTTTCTTGAAAAGCAGTTTGAAGAAATTCATGTCACCAACCAAGCTTTGACCAAGCAAGTTCATCAACTTAAATCCGACATACAAAGGCTTTCAACCGGTTCCAAGAAATTTGATTGTATATCCGGATTAGGTCAAACAAGCAAGGTTGGTTTGGGTTTTAAAAAGAACCAAACTGTGAAGGCTTCAAGTTCCACAACTAAATTGAAAGGAAGAACTTGTCACCAATGTGGACTTGAAGGACACTTGATGAAGTCGTGCCCGAAAAAGAGAAAGAAGAATTCTTCGGCAACTTCATCTACGGAGAGAACTCAACGGAATCAAAAGATTCATCAAGTCAATGGAGTTCACTCAACCCACCAAAGGTCCGAGCCACAACATCAATCATTCAAGTGGATCACTGCGAGGCAAAGACCTAAGGTGGATCAACAGTCAAAGCGGACAACCCCCGGCCACAACGAATCAAGACATCCCAAAATCCAGCGATTTTGGATTCGGAAAGGTGATATCTTTCCTTGTCTTAAGTTCTAATTAGCTTATGACTGTATGTAATGCTTTGATTGGTTTTCCTTTCCTATTTTTTCTAATCTTTGCATTACATGTTTTCAATGTTTTTCGTTTTTATGTTTTGTTTTCAAACAAAAGGGTTTTAACGAACGAATGCATTGAATATGAAAAAGGGTTTACTTTCATTCACTCCAATTTAATTTTATATGGATTATCAACTTTACTCCAAAATCATTATCTTGAAGATACTTCATTATAGGAGTTTTTGATAGTTATAAGCATCAAATTTTAGAAATCATGTGTGATCTTAAGATGCTTAATCTGTAGTGTCCCAGTTTTTCCCCTGTGTTTTTTTCCCTACTTCGGGGTGTGGAACACCTAGTGTTGGTGTGTTGGGCCCCAACATGTCAAAGTGATGTGTTGTTTGGACTTAGGGTGGATTTGGAAGCAAGCCTGACCTTCGGCTGACTTTGCCGAATTTTAGGAAGGGAATCAGGCTAAACGGAGGCCGTATTTGGATTCAGCGCGGAAAAACGCTTGAAAACGGCTATTTACTTATTTAATTTGGAGCCCGGATGCCCAAAAACGGACCCCCGGAAGTTTTCTGTGCAAAATGGTGCATGGGGGGACCTGTGGACCGGCCGGGGACACGTGGCGGCCTCTTATTGGGCCGGCGCGCCACTCCCGGTCCACGGAACGGGCCGCCGGTGCACGGTGCACCGGCGGGCCACGTGGCAGGCACCGGTTGGTCCGGTCCAGGGCGCGCGGCGCACGGGAGGGTGCGCGGGCAGCGCGGGCAGGCCGGGCAGGCGCTGGGTCAGGCGCGGTGCACGGTGCACCGGGGCGCGCCACGTGGCGGCCCCGGGTTGGACGGCGCAGGTGCGCGCGGTGCACCCGCAGGCGCGCACCTGCGGCCGTACGCACGCGCGCGGGCGCAGGCGCAGGCGGCGCGGCAGCGGCGGCCGGCGGCCGTGTCGGGCGGGGAAGCGGGGGCCACGTGGCGCCCCGCCATTGGCGGGCGCCACCCACCCCGCCGCCCCGCGGGGGGACGCGTGGCGCGTCCCCGCTGGGCCCGCACGGCTGCCGCCTGTTTGGCGGACGCGTGGCGGGCCCAGGGCCGGGTTGGACGGAAGGTCGGACGGGCGGGGATCCCGTGTGCGGCCCGGGTTGGGCTGGGCCGCACTGTAGCCGCCCGGAAATTGGCGGGCCGGGCCGCACTGTAGCAGCCCGAAATCCCCACTGCGCCCGAAAGTGGGGACACAGTGGGATTTTCCCAATTGTTTGGTTGGGCCTATATAAAGGCCCCCTCCCCTCTCTTCTTGGGCTTTTTCCGAGAGAAGAGAGAGAACCAGGGAGAGAGCCTTGAAGAGAAGTTGTTCCCCTCACATTTTTCTACCTCGTGGTGCGTTCCCAGATTTTCGGGAAGATCGACAGCGGCGTTCCGGATTTTACAGTGTGCCTCGGTTTTCCCCCATTTCGGCCCGTTATCGTCGCATTTCAGTCCGAGGAGTCCCCTGCGCAGTACAGAAGTCCGATTCCGACGATTTCTTCGCCAGTGTGTTCCTAAGAGGTAGGGCTTCGTTTTCCGTGTTGATGGTTTCTCTGGATTCCGATTTCTTGGCACGATTCCCGAGGTGATTTGACACCCCTTTTTTGCTGTTTGGATTTTTGGACAGCGGCAACTTCGACGAATTGTTTCTCAGCGTAGGAATATCGGATCGAGGCGATTCAAGAGTCGATTTTGGGCTATTTTTCGCGAGGAACGCAACCGTGATTTTTCTGGGATTTTAGGAGCTCGGGACAGAGGTGAAATTCCTCGTTTTGCGTGCTGATTTTAAAACAGCAAATGTGTGTTTGGAAATTGTGATTTTTACACCGTGTACACTTGTGTGATGTTGTAGGATATTGTTGCAGCTGACGGTGTGTTTAGAGGACAGCGGGTATTTTCTGGGTGCATTGTGCACGCTTTTCGAGGTGGGTGGTTGCGTATCCCTCTTTGTTGACTTGCACACTAGGAATAAAAGAGTTCCCAATTATACATGTGATAGATAACTTGTGGTATATGAACCTATTGCATTTGGCCCCTAAATTAATTTAGTAGCTTCTATGTGATAAATCTGGGACAAGAAAATTGGACAATTGCTATATCGTGAACCGCATGCAAATTAGTAACCCAACAATATTTTTAAAATAGTTCTAAAATATTCTTCACATGAAACTTAGTCCTTTCTAAATGTTTTTAAAAGAGAACACTTGCATGCTTATTGGACAACTAGTTAAGCCACTATTTTATTGCAGCACGATATTATGGGATTTGACTTAGGAGAAAACATCTGTTATTGTTATTCTTCTCTATCGATGCATGATGCTCGAGTCTGATCGGGATTTTGGAGATAGTATTGCTTGGGACAGTTTGGACATGTCTTAGGGGATTGTGGGGCATAGTGGCAACCGCGGATGTTAGGCGGTTGACCAGATGTTTTTACCTTATCAGATTGGGGTCTATGGGTTCAGCGGTAACCGCGGATTTTGGGCGGTTGACCGGGTGTTATTATCACATCAGATTGGGGATCGGGGTTGCATTAGTGGATGGAGTATTCCCACTTTGATCATGGTCATGATCCAGTCCTGCTATTGTGAGACATCGGTTACAGAGATGATTGATACAGAGATACTTTACTCGTGTGGGTCGCTCCCCTCGAGTGCCACTCCGGAGTAGGCTTTTAGACCGTGATGGGTGCCGGTCAGTTGGTGAGTTGTGAGTGATGACAGAGCAGGCAGTGCCAGTATTTCCTGGCCCTCTGATTGGGTTTTCTTTGGGCAGTCAGCTTTATAGTTGCATCTATACAGTCATCTTTTGGCACTGCATTTAGAGGCATAGTAGTGGTAGTTTCTTTTCAGCAGTCTTTATTGCATACCACTGTTCTTTCCTTTTTGCCTCTTTATTCCTAGTGGGTGCGTCAGCATCAGAGGTTTTACCCACTAGGGGAGGCTACTGGTTTATCTAGTAGTTCTCACCCCCATTGTTGTTTCTTGTTCTTTCTTCCCCTTTGTTTTGCAGAGTCGACTGTGGGAGCTGCTGGGCCTTCAGCGGCAGATCGAGGTAAGAGGATCGCCGACTAGCTAGATCGTCTACCCCGAGCGAGAGTTTAGCTAGACTATTACTGTACTCCCCTTTTGTATCTCAGACTATTGTAGTTTACTTTTGGGTCTGGCTGTGGCCAGCTGGTTGTATTATTTATGGTGAGCTGGGAGTATATTGTACTTTTATTTCAGTTTACAGTTTATTTCAGTCTGAGATTACTGTTAGTTCTATTAGTTCAGCTCTGTTATGCTCTTTTATTGTATATTATCTATCTGAGCAGGTTACCAGCGCTTCGTGTACATGGAAAATTCTGTGTACACGGCGGATCTGTTGGCGGGCCCGGGTTCTGGTTACACCCGGGGCGTGACAGATTAAGTTGGTATCAGAGCTTAGGGATAGGTCAGTTGGGACTTAGGAAACCCTAGGCTTTTGGCAGACCCTAGGATGATAGGGCGTGAGAGGCGTGACACTTTGCGAAAGTCGTTGATTTATTTATTGGACTCTTCCAGTGAGTGAAGAGGGATCGACATACCCAATTTCTGGTGGACCGTTATGTTGGCTGCAGACAACATAAAGTCGCAGAAATTGGGGGATGTCTTTGACTTTCGCTAGATTGGGTCGTGTGGGGTTATGTTACTGATTCGTGTTTTCTTGTGGCAGGATGCCTCCCCGACGTCGGATTCCCGCTCTGGGTGCCCTACACCCCCTGTTGAGCCGGAGCAGACGGGATCCACTGAGATTGGTGAGCTGCGGGCCATGATGGCCCAATTGGCGGAGAGCCATCGTCAGCAGCAGCAGAGGATTGATCAGCTGCTCGCTCAGAGAGAGACACCACCCCCAGCTGTTCCTGAGGCCTTTGTGCCTCCTGTTGCACCTTTTGTGCCGTCAGCGCCATCTTCGAGTAGCGGGGCTCCTGGAGCTATTCAGCCTTTGACTGCGGAGGAGGAGCAGGATTTTGCTGACAAACTCGCCCAGTTTGTTAAGCGGGGACCACCTAGATTCTCAGGGCGGGATGCCCGCCCTCGGCTGTTGGGAAATGGCTTTCTGCGATGGAGAAGCTTTTTCGGGACTTCTTCATCGACCCGAAGTATCGAGTGCACATGGCGGTGCACTGTTTGGACGGGGATGCTGATTTTTGGTGGCAGCGGGTGGAGCCACCGGAGTTCCGGATTTCTCGGCAGCTGCCCTGGGAGGAGTTCCGACGGTTGGTGCTGGACACCTATTTTTCGACCAGTGTGAAGAAGAAGTTGGAGGACGACTTGAAGAACCTGCAGCAGGGCGAGCGATCGGCCCATGCCTATTTCCAGGAGTTCATGGAGTTGTTGAACTGCGTGCCCTTCGTCGCTCGTGACGGGCCGCACCAGGTTGAGATGTTCGAGGGAGGCCTTCGTCCAGAGATTTACACCCTGGTGCATGCTCAGAGATTTCAGACTCTGGATGCAGCCGCAGAGCATGCACAGTGGGTGGAGAGAGGTGATCAGGTGGTGGCCAGACAGAGGGCCGCGGTCGCTCAGAGCTCCGACAGAAAGCGACCAGCCCAGGATGAGGGGGGACAGGCCAGTACTTGGAGGCCGCCCCGACCGCCACCGCCTCAGTTTCAGGGCCGTGGGCGTTCGGAGCGGCGAGGGCCTGGTGGATCCCAGAGGCCCCAGCAGCAGCAGCAGCAGCAGCAGAGATCGCAGTCGTCGCAGCGCGGATCTCAGCGGCAGCCACAGCGACAGCGACAGTCTCAGCAGCAGCAGTCCCGACAGACACGGGCTCCCAGCAGTTGTATTTTCTGTGGAGGTCCGCACTTCCCCGGCACCTGCGACCAGCGGTGGGGTCGTTGCTATGGATGTGGACAGCCAGGGCACATTCGAGCTGCGTGCCCCTTTTCGACCTCAGCCGCCCCTTCTTCAGCATCTGCCCCAGCATCATCGCAGCAGCGGTCGACGGCTCAGCGGCCTTATGCTCCAGCGAGCAGGCCATCTTCTTCTCATTCCACAGACTATCGCCCTCCAGCTCAGAGTGGGCGGGTGTATGCTGCACAGGTAGAGGATTCTTCAGCAGCAGACCATGTGGTGGCAGGTATCACTTTACTTTCTGGCATTAGGACTCGCACTTTATTTGATACTGGAGCATCGCATTCTTTCATTAGTAGATCTTTTGCATCATTACATGGGTTAGAGGTAGGACTTTTGCCACGTGCACGAGAGGTACAGATTCCCGATCACACTTTGCACGTGGAGGAGTGTTGTTGGTCCTGCCCGATGCAGATCGAGTCCTGGATTATGCCAGCAGACCTGTTGGTCTTGAGACAGCTGCAGGATTTTGATGTGATTCTCGGGATGGACTGGCTGGCTCGGTATTTTGCGACTATTGACTGTGCCGAGAGGACTGTCACTTTTAGAGAGCCAGGCCAGGAGGTGTTGGTATACCGGGGATGTCAGAGTGCTTTCTTTGCCTCTATGGTTTCGACTTCCCGAGCGAGGCGGATGATTCACCGAGGATGTGTAGCCTTTTTGGCTAGTGTTGTTGAGGGGCCTACGGCGGCACCGGGACTCGGGGATATCCCTATCGTCCGCGAGTTTCCGGATGTGTTTCCACCTGAGCTGACTAGTATGCCGCCCGACAGAGAGATTGAGTTTGTGATTGACGTAGTTCCAGGAACTGCGCCAATCTCTAAGGCTCCTTATCGGATGGCACCGGCTGAGCTGAGAGAGCTTAAAGCACAGTTGCAAGACTTGATGGATAAGGGTTTCATTAGACCCAGTGTGTCGCCCTGGGGAGCACCGGTGCTATTCGTGAAGAAGAAAGATGGGTCACTTAGACTGTGTGTGGACTATAGGGAGCTGAATAAAGTGACCATCAAGAACAAGTACCCTCTGCCGCGCATCGACGATCTCTTTGATCAGCTGCAAGGGTCTTGTGTCTTTTCCAAGATTGATCTACAGTCTGGTTACCACCAATTGAAGGTGAAGGCCGAGGATATTCCTAAGACTGCTTTCAGATCACGGTACGGGCATTATGAGTTTACAGTTATGCCGTTTGGATTGACTAATGCCCCTGCCGCCTTTATGGACTTGATGAACAGGATATTTCGGCCATTTCTGGATCGATTTGTGGTGGTGTTCATAGATGATATCCTGATTTACTCCCGAAGCGAGGCCGAGCATGAGGAGCACTTGAGGACTGTGCTACAACTTCTACGGGAGAAGAAGTTGTATGCCAAGCTGGCAAAGTGCGAGTTTTGGCTTCGGGAGGTAGCTTTCTTGGGCCATGTGATTTCCGCCGCCGGTGTAGCTGTAGACCCGGCGAAGATTGAGGCAGTTCGTGATTGGCCCCGACCGACGACTGTATCAGAGGTGCGCAGCTTCATGGGATTAGCTGGTTATTATCGTCGGTTTGTGGAAGGCTTTGCGAAGCTTTCCACACCCCTCACTCGGTTGACGCGTAAAGGGGTTAAGTTTATCTGGAGTGAGGACTGCCAGAAGAGCTTCGAGGAGCTGAAGGACAGACTGATGACTGCTCCTATCCTTTCCCTCCCTGTTATGGGGAAAGGATATGTGATCTACAGTGACGCATCACACAGTGGACTGGGTTGCGTGTTGATGCAGGATGGGAGGGTAATTGCTTATGCATCGAGACAGCTCAAGGATTACGAGAAGAATTACCCTACCCACGACTTAGAGCTCGCTGCCGTGGTGTTTGCACTGAAGCTTTGGCGCCATTACCTGTACGGGGAGCATTGTGAGATCTACACCGACCACAAGAGCTTAAAGTATCTGTTCACACAGAAGGAGCTGAATTTGAGGCAGCGCAGGTGGTTAGAGCTACTTAAAGGATTATGATGTGGATATCCTTTACCACCCAGGCAAGGCTAACGTGGTCGCTGATGCTTGAGCCGGAGAGCAGTTCAGAGTTTGTCTATGTTGATCACAGACCAGGCGCCCCTATTGGAGGAGATGAGACGGCTCGAGATAGAGGTTGTGTCCCCTGGGGTCTCTGCTAGACTGACGTCATTAGTCGTGCAGCCCACTCTGCTGGACAGGATCAGGGAGAAACAGAGTGAGGACCCCCACTTGACCAGGATTCGAGATCAGCTTCCGAGTGATCAGTCAGGGGATTTTACAGTGGATGCTGCGGGAGTACTGAGGTACAGGGACCGAGCATGTGTGCCAGTGGATGCTGAGATCAGAGAGCAGATATTGAGAGAGGCCCATTATACACCTTATACCCTTCATCCTGGGGGACTAAGATGTATAAGGACCTCAAGGCACATTTTGGTGGAATGGCATGAAGAGGGATGTCGGGAGATTTGTGGCCCAGTGTTTAACTTGTCAGCAGGTAAAAGCTGAGCATCGGGTGCCAGCTGGCAAGTTACAAAGTCTCCCCATCCCTGAGTGGAAATGGGACCACATTACCATGGACTTCGTGGTCGGATTGCCGAGGGCACAGGGCGGAGCAGATGCTATCTGGGTAGTGGTGGATCGACTTACCAAGTCAGCGCACTTTTTGCCTATGCAGACTACTTGGCCACTCGATCGACTAGCCCAGTTATACCTTGATGAGATTGTGAGACTGCATGGAGTACCCGCCTCCATTGTGTCAGATAGAGATCCGAGGTTTGCCTCGCGTTTTTGGGGGAGTTTGCAGACTGCGATGGGGACTCAGCTCAGATTCAGTACAGCTTTTCATCCTCAGACTGATGGGCAGTCAGAGCGGACCATACAGATCTTGGAGGACATGCTGAGGGCTTGCGTCTTGGATTTCGGCGGAGGTTGGATTCGGCACTTATCCTTGGTTGAGTTTGCGTACAACAACAGCTTTCAAGCGAGCATACAGATGGCTCCGTTTGAAGCGTTGTATGGACGCAAGTGCCGATCACCACTTTATTGGAGTGACGTAGGCGAGAGACGGACCTTGGGGCCAGATATACTGCTAGAGGCAGAGGAGAAGGTCCGGGTGATACGACAGCATCTTCAGACCGCTCAGAGCCGACAGAGGAGCTATGCTGATGTTCGGCGCCGAGACTTAGAGTTTCAGGTTGGAGATCATGTATTTCTGAAAGTCTCGCCGTCCAAGGGGATCAGGAGGTTCGGCATTCGCGGGAAACTCAGCCCCCGGTACATTGGACCATTCGAGGTGTTGGAGCGTATCGGGCCTGTTGCTTATCGACTTGCACTTCCCCCGCGACTGGCTGGTGTCCACGATGTTTTCCATGTTTCCACACTGAGGAGGTACGTCTTCGACCCGTCGCACGTCATCGACTTCGCACCCCTCGAGATCAGCGAGGATTTGCGATATGAGGAGCGCCCGGTGCGGATTCTTGATCGGGAGGTGAAAGAATTGCGCAATCGGACCATCCCTATGTGAAGATCCTTTGGAGCAATCATGATGAGCGCGAGGCGACGTGGGAGCAAGAGTCAGAGATGATGGACGCCTACCCCTACTTGTTCGAGGCTCTGGATTGAGGTATGATTTAGTTTCGAGGACGAAACTTTTGTTAGTGGGGGAGGATGTAGTGTCCCAGTTTTCCCCTGTTTTTTTCCCCTGTTTGGGGTGTGGAACACCTAGTGTGGTGTGTTGGCCCCAACATGTCAAAGGGATGTGTTGTTTGGACTCAGAGAGGATTGGAGCAAGCCTGACCTTCGGCTGACTTTGCCAAATTTTAGGAAAGGATCAGGCTAAACGGAGGCCGATTTGGATTCAGCGCGGAAAAACGCTTGAAAACGGCTATTTACTTATTTAATTGGAGTCCGGATGCCCAAAAACGGACCCCCGGAAGTTTTCTGCGCAAAATGGTGCATGGGGGGAGCTGTGGACGACGCCGGGGACACGTGGCGCCTCCTTATTGGGCCGGCGCACGCTCTCGGTCCACGGACGGGCCGCCGTGCACGGTGCACCGGCGGGCCACGTGGCGCCCGTTGGTCCGGTCCAGGGCGCGCGGCGCACGGGAGGGTGCGCGGCAGCGCCGGGCAGGCGGGCAGGGGTTGGGGCGCGGTGCACGTGCACCGGGGCGCGCCACGTGGCGGCCCCGGGTTGTTGGGCGCATGTGCGCGGGTGCACCCGCGGGCGCGCACGCTGCGCCGTCGCACGCGGGCCGACGGGCACGCGGGCGCAGGTGCGCGCCAGCGGCGCCCGGCGGGGGCGTGTCGGGCGGGGAAGCGGCGCCACGTGGCGCCCCGCCATTGCGGGCGCCACCCACCCCCGCCCCGCAGGGGGAACGTGGGCGCGTCCCCGTTGGGCCCGCCCTGCCGCCGCCTGTTTGGCGGACACGTGGCGGGCCCAGGCCGGGTTGGACGGATTGGTCGGACGGGATGGATCCCGTGTGGCGCCTGCCGGTTGGGCTGGGCCGCACTGTAGCCGCCCGGAAAATGGCCCGGCCGCACTGTAGCAGCCCGAAATCCCCACTGCGCCCGAAAGTGGGGACACAGTGGGAATTTTCCCAATTGTTTGTTGGGCCTATAAAAGGCCCCCTCCCCTCTCTTCTTGGGCTTTTTCCGAGAGATAGAGAGAGAATTGGGAGGGAGGGGACTTTAAGAGAAGTTTTTCTCTCACATTTTTCTACCTCGTGGTGCGTTCCCAGATTTTCTGGAAGATCGACAGCGGCGTTCCGGATTTTACAGTGTGCCTCGTTTTCCCCCATTTCGGCCCGTTATCGTCGCATTTCAGTCCGAGGAGTCCCCTGCGCAGTACAGGAGTCCGATTCCGACGATTTCTGCGCCAGTGTGTTCCTAGAGGTAGGGCTTCGTTTTTCCGTGTTGATAGTTTTCTTCGGATTCCGATTTCTTGGCACGATTCCCGAGGTGATTTGACACACCCATTTTGCTGTTTGGATCTTTGGACAGCGGCAACTTCGACGAATTATTTCTCCGCGTAGAATATCGGATCGGTGTGATTCAAGAGTCGATTTTGGGTGATTTTTCGCGAGAACGCAACCGTGAATTTTCTGAGATTTTAGGAGCTCGGGACAGAGGTGAAAATTCCTCGTTTTGCGTCTGATTTTAAAACAGCAAATGTGTGTTTAGAAATTGTTATATTTACACCGTGTACACTTATGTGATGTTGTAGGACATTGTTACAGCTGACGGTGTGTTTAGAGGACAAGGGTATTTTCTGGGTGCATTGTACACGCTTTTCGAGGTGGGTGGTTGCGTATCCCTCTTTGTTGATTTGCACACTAGGAATAAAAGAGTTTCCCAATTATGCATGTGATAGATAACTTGAGTATATGGACTATTTCCTTTGCCCCTAATTAATTTAGTAGCGCTATGTGATACATCTGGACAAAGGAAATTGGAACTTTGCTATAATCGTGAACCGCATG
>JAQOTM010001424.1:0-38675 GCA_029168755.2 Tillandsia fasciculata | reverse complement strand
CCTCCCGTTCGACAAACAGTATCGCCGCGACATCGATCGGAACCCCAAAACGGAACAAACCGGAAAGAGAACTCGAACCACTCACCTTAATTCCGCGGCGGAGGAGGAGGAGGAAGGAGGATCGGCCGTCCTTGCTCGATCGGTTCTGGGCAATTTCTTCTTTTCTCTTCCGTCCCTCGCCTCGGTTCCTACGCCGCTTCTGAGAAAGGGGAAAAAGGGTTTTTTCCCTCCTCCCCCCCGTCGGTTTAATTTATACGAAGAGATCTTAAAATTATCCCTAGGTCAACAACCCTAGACATTTTGAAATAGAACGAGGGGTCCAGATCGCCTCGAAAAATGTACCGATCGTCGGCACGCATTTCGATGCACCCAAGCTAATAGAAAACTTCAAAAATTATTTCTGGGAGATCCCGGGGTCGGAATTCAAATCCGATCGCGCCACCGTTCACCGTTTCGCGAGCTCTAACACCTAAAAATAACCGCGCGCCCCGACGGTCTGCCCAGAAATTCTCGAATTTCAACTGCTCCTTAATCAATTGAAAAATATTAATTAGGACCAAAACGAAAACCGTAAGATCGAGGGTACCACCAAATGAATAAAATAATCCACTGACATAAAAAGATGAAAAGGTCCGATCACAGCAGGATTCGTTGATCGGCTCGAAAAGCGTGCCGGCCACTTAGCACGGATTCCGAGGCACCAACCTCAAAAGCAAAACGCTTTGACCCCCATTCCGGGAGAACCGTAAATCGGAATCCGAATCCGTTTCGCTTTGCCGCCCTCCATTTTTTCGAGCTCAATCGCAGAAAAATACTCGCGGTCAAGGCCAGCCGATTGCAGAAAACACAGTAAAAAGTTTTCCTAACAGTCCCGTCAAAATAAAAGGGAGGTATGCAAGGGCAAGGAATGCCAGGACTCTACACCAGGTCACTCAGGGAGTAAATCATAATATCCTTAGGGAACACCACTCCCAATCTGTCCAAGTACAACTGGAACACACCATTCCTCAAATCTGAAGACAACAGGGCATTAATCATCCCATTTGGCCTCATTGTGCGTTCATAATGCCCTTACCGGTTCCTGACCGCCATCTAGGCAAGGTCCTCAGCTGTCTGATTCCAAGTAGGTACTTGCACCATACAATAACTGCCGGAGTATGACTCCATCAAAAGGTCCTAGATACCATCCGGACCTGTCTACACTCGAACCATAAATGAACCCTCACAGTCGTGTATCAACGACGTGGCATCACCACCGTATACCAACGGCGTGGCATCACCACCGTACATCAACGACGTGGCACTAGGTCAAACAGACCCCTCGATCCATTAGATCCTGCAACTGCGCCATCAGCTCTCTCAGCTCTACCGGCGGTATCCAATGAGGTGCTGTCGAGGGTGGCGCGGTTCCCCAAACCACGTCAAACGCAATATCTATCTCCCTAACCGGCAGCATTATCAACAGCTCAGGTGAAATCACACCCGAGATCTCGTGGCAACAGAGATATCCTTGGGTCCCGGTGCCGCTGTAAGCACCTCTCACACTGTCGCTATAACCTGTGTGCTCTAACTATCTCAACCATCAAATCTCCTCTCGTCTGTCTCGCAGAAGGTCAAAGTCCGCTCTTTCCGCAGTCAAACATCTGTGGCATTGTGCCAATCAATCTCAAGCACAGGGTCAAAATACCGAACTGCCACTATTAATAAATCTGCCGGTAACTCGCGGCCTCAAATGTATTGGACATGATCCACAAGCCTCCTCCACATGCACAGCACTAACAGGAACCTGTACCTCTAGTGCATGTGGTAACAAATCTGCCTCTAGTCCATGCAGGAATACAACATGCTCTAACTCCGACTGTGTGATGAAATCACACCTGCGACAACTTAATCCACTACCGTGGTGCCCTCCAACCGGGCGGCATAGGTTCATCCGCTCAATGCAAAGGTTGTTGTCACGCCCCGGGGTCGAAACTGCGACCCGGGCTCGCTAACAGATCCGCCATCTGTACGGAAACTGCCGTACAGACGAAGCGTCTAACCTGCAAAAGATAGAACTACAGCTATACAATATCAGAGCGGGTAATAAAAGCTGTAATATAAAATCACACTACTAAAAGCTGAACATAAATACAAGTCTATCTCCCGAATACAAGATGATACAAATAGCCAACAACCTATACAATATCTACCAAAACCACAGGGGAGATAGCTAAGACTAGAAAATCAATACATGATCAACTCCCACAGTCCGGGATGGTACATCTACCTCACTCTAAAGTAATAATGCTGGTAGGGAACTATCACGCGACTCCCTGTCCTCGGTCCGTCAAGCCAGCTCGGGCAGGAACGGAAGAAAGCCTCAGCAACCTGTCACCGACAGGGGTGTGAGAACTACATCCTACAGTAGTTCTCAGTGGGTACCGTCTCCAAGAACCACGGTCTGCCCACTAAGTCTACTAGAGGCATAAGATAACAGAATGAAACTGAAATAATGAAAGAATAAGCTGGAAAATATCTACAGCTATCATGCCTCTATCTACTATGCTCAACGAGAAAGAACACAGATGATGGTATGCATCCACTCAATACTGACACTATGTCATAAGTACTATGCTCAAAGGTTTAACCGATCTATGACACATGATATGCATACTCTCTCACATAACACCCAATCTCTATGACTGCCACATAGGGTCCAGTCAAGCCTGCGTCTGTCGACTAGGATCGCACCTACCCACCACCACACATCCACATGAGGACGGGATTTACGTGGGGCGTCCTGTCCGACTATCTCAAGCGAACTCTAGTGTATCAACTAGTCGCATCATCGCAGCCTCGTCAGGCTCGGTATCATCATCGCACCCGGGGCGTAGCTCGAGGGGAGCGACCCCACCGAACTCAAGTAACTCAAGTATCTCATAACCGGCAAAAAGCCAGGCTCAGCAGGCTATAGTCCACGATCAAACCGATCGGTATCACGATGCTCAACACAACTCAATCTCACAACACTGACTCTCCCAAAGCAAGTACCACAAGGCTGGGACCGCCGCCACTCCCAACGGCTCCCACAACGACACCCCACTCATAAGCGAGAGGAGCCGACTGACGCGGCAAAGGTCCGAGAATCCCGATAGACCGGTGCCTAAACCCCAATCAAACAAGAACAGACTCTAGGCTCAGCCTATCGAAGTTCTCGATCTTTTACCGTTCAGGGATTTCGGCCCCTCACGGTTAAAGTGGGAAACTATCTCAGCTCAAACTCATAACTCACGGCTGGAGATGCTCCACAGCAAGAACTGCACAGAGTCCGAAAACCCCGGGAGTCTACTACCTACGACCCCAATCAAACAAGAACCGGCCATAGGTGTAGCCTCCCGTTGTTTTCGGCCCAAGACGAAACCAGCCCTTAGAACCCAGATCCCCCGCCCCTGGCGGATGAGGGAATTTAGTAAAAAGATGACCTTTATAAAGAAATATCATTTCTCCTCAACCCCCTTGGGGTGAGGGTAAAATTTACCCTTTTGAAAACTATCTTAAATTGAGAAAAATCAGCTTTTATGGATTTTAGTTCTTGAGAAAATCAGTTGAAAACGAGTTTGTTTCCTGAACTCCCAAGGGTGACACCTTCGCCCAATCAAACAAGAACAAGCTCCGGCGACCCTTAGGAATACGGAAGGAAAACACTGGTATACCAAAATCATGAGAGTTCAAAAGCATTCTGGGTTCAAGGTCCCGATAGCATACGTACTCCACGATCACGACGTGGTAGTAACGAGAAAACGACGTCACAACTAGAAACCCGGGACCACCGTTTACTCTAAATGGTTCCCAAACCACCAACACTGGCCTAACACAGCCACCAGACCCCACTCGGCCCCCAGGTCCGAGTGTAACACACGTCCCACAAAATTCTGACCACTCGGCCCACTACCCGGGCGAGGAACCCTACGTCCAGAAGGAAATGCATGGTGTGGGATGTCTAAAGCATAAGAAAACCTAGCCCAGATCAGAGTTCTCTATTGGTCTGGTTGAATACATGCAACATATGACGGGGGTGCTAGTCAAGTTCCAAGAAACACTTAAACTAGCATGCAATCCTATCATAATAGAATTAGAAGGAAGTCCGTAGACTTGGAGAGAAAACCAACCCACCTCAGATCGCCACCAATTGCTTGTCGACACTTGCAATTGGGCTCAGCGGGCTTACCTTGCCTCCACGTGGTCCGTACACAAAAACGGAGTCACAAGATCGCGCCTCCAACGGATGTCCCGAAGCAAATCCGCGGCTTCACAGCGGGGATCAAACGCCCAGACAGAAGCTAAAACCACACTGCAAACTGCCAGGGAAGGAGAAAACGCAAAATAAGTCAGAACGGTCAAAAATCGAGCATCCGGCGGCGAAAAACAGCCTCCGTTAGCGAAAAACAGCGCGCGGCGCGGAAAACAGCCCTTCGTCGGCGAAAAAAGCGCACGCGCGCGAAAAAAAAACAGCTTCATCGGCGAAAAACAGCCTTCGTCGGCGCGAAAAACAGCCTTCGTCGGCGAAAAAAAACAGCGGCCGGCGGCGAAAAACAGCTCGCGGCGGCGAAAACAGCGATCGACGGCGAAAAAACAGCGGTCGACGGCGAAAAAAACAGCTCGCGGCGGCGAAAACAGCGGTCGACGGCGAAAAACAGCTCGTCGACGGCGAAAAAACAGCGGTCGACGGCGGCGAAAACAGCGGTCGACGGCGAAAAAACAGCGGTCGACGGCGAAAAACAGCGGTCGACGGCGAAAAACAGCTCGCGGCGGCGGGAAAACAGCGGTCGACGGCGAAAAAAAAAGAAAAACAGCGGTCGACGGCGAAAAAGCTCGCGGTCGCGGGAAAAAAGAACGGCGAAAAACAGCTCGCGGCGGCGAAAAAACGGCCTCCGACGGCGAAAAAAAAAGAAAAAAAAAAAAAAAAAAAAAAAAAACGGCCTCCGTCGGCGAAAAAGAGCATCCGACGGCGAAACCGGCCTCCGTCGGCGAAAAAAAAAAAACAGGGGCCGGCACGCAAAACGAGGCATCGCCGAAGTCCCGGGGCACGCCGAACGGCGAAAAACCCCAGCCGCGCGGCCCGCGAGGCCGGCCGCGTGGCACACGGCCCAAGCCGAGCAGCGCAGGGGCGCTGCGCGGCGCTGTGCGCAGCGCCAGCGGCGCTGCGCGCAGCGCCCTGTGGCGCTGCGCGTGCCGGCGCAGGCAGCGGCCGCCCGCGCGCGCCCGGCGTGGCCCGCGCGGCCCGCGGGGCCTGCGCCCGGCCCCTGCCGCGCGCGGCGCTGCTGCGCGCCGCCTGCAGCGCCGCGCGCGGCATTTTTGCTGCGCGCGGCGCCACGCCCGGCGACGCGGCGAAGAATTCCAGAAAAATTCCAAAAAATTTCAAAAAAATTTAAAATAAATTTTTCAACTTAATTTGCTCCAAAAATCAATTAAACAAAAACTTTTACTCCAAAATTTTTCCATAAATCCATTTTTTTGCATTTAAATCCACAAAAAAATTCCCCAAGCTCCACATAGCAAACCCAAAGATCCAAAGCTCTCTAACATTAAAAACCAAGCTCAAAAACTCTACATTCAATTTCAAAAATAAAAAAGCATCAAAATACCCACCTCAAAAAATGCATCCACGCTCCTCACGGCCACCACGGGGGAAAACCTCGACCAAGGGAAGCTCCAAAAACCCACTTCTCCATCTTCCTCTCCTTCTTCTTCTTCCTTTCCTTCCTTTCTTTTCCTCTCTTTCTCTCTTTTCCTTTCTTTCTTTCTTTCTTTCTCTGCTTCGAAAAGCTACAGAGGAGGAGGGTGGGGGGGAGGGAGGGAGGTAGGTGGTGAAGTGCTCATCCAAGGGTGAGGTTACCTCCCTAAGGCTACAAACCACTTAATTAACCCTTAGCTTAACTATACTAAATTAAGCTAAGCAAGGGATTAATTTAAAAGTAAACTTTCCAATTACCTTAGCCCACCACCATCACAACACCCTCACAGCCACCAAGCAAAAAACCCAAATTAATTAGCCAACCTCACTATTAAATTAATATAATATCCAAAAAAGCCCAACTCAACTCTGTAATAACCGCGGGTCTACTTTCCTTTTTGGTCTTACCTGTGAATTTATTTCGAACCGCCTTTCGGCTAAGGGGACCGGGGTACGATTTTTCTCGCGTCGTTTTGGGCAGGCTGTCGGGGCTCGCGGATATTTTTAGAGAATAAAGCCCGCGAAACGAAGACCGGCGGCGCGATCGGATCAGTTTTCCGACCCCGGACGCTCCCGGAATAAAATCCTGAAGTTGTTGATGTTCGAGGGGTCAGCACGCCTTCGCTGAGGTAAGCCAGACCCGGATTTGAGTATACTTGATTTAATTTAATTTAATTGGATTTAAATCAGTTTAACTCGGCTCAACTTAATTTTCATTTGAGCGATGTTAATCCAATTTAATGTGATTTAATTTAGGGGTTTGGGGAAACCAAATCCCCGTCGGCTGCACCCAAACAACTGATTTAAACTCCAGGGGGAGGGGGATTAGGGTTCCCCGCTCCTTTCTTTTTCCCCTTCCGTACGCGAGAAAACCCCAAGCCCTTTCCCCCACCCGTACCGAGGCGACGCGAGGGCCGAAATCTTGACGAGGAGAAGGAGGAGATTGATCGCCTCCCCGCAAGATCCGACGAGCGCAAAAAGGACGATCCCTCTCCTTCACCCGGCGCCAACGGAAACAAGGTGAGCCGTGCTTTCGCTTTCTTGTTCCGTTTCTTGTTTCGTTCCTCGTGTCGAGTCTTGTTTGGGCAAGGGGAGGGAAATCCCTTGAATCGTCGGGGGTCTTGTGCCGCGTGCGAGGCGATTTCGGGGACCAAACGGGAGGCCGCCGCCGCCGTGGTTGAACGGGAGGCCGCCGCCGCCGTCACCATGTTCACGGGGTTATCGCCGAAGTCGCCGGGGTCGCGGGGTCGCAATCGGAGCCGCGGGGGAGCAAAACGGAGCGACACTGTTCACAGGGTACGGCCAGGCTGAGCCGCGGTCCACGGGACCCGTCGTACACCCGGCGCACGGATTCCGGGCCCAGGACCGCGGACCCGGCGCACGAACGCGTGCGCCAGGCCGCGCGGTCCATGGGACCCGTCGCGCACCCGGCGCACGGCTTCCGGGCCCGGGGCCGCGGACCCGGCGCACGAACGCGTGCGCCAGGCCGCGCGGCCCACCGCCGAGGCGTGCGCCCGGTGCACACCCCGTAGCCCTGGTGGCCGTGGACCCGGCGCGCGCTCCTGGCCATGCGCGGCCCGGCCCAAGACGCTCGGGGTCCACCGCGCCGCGTGCTCCCGGCCCTCACCCGTGCTGCCCGCCGTCGTGGACCCGGTCCACGCATGAGCCCGTACACCAACCTCCAGAAAAAGGGCCCAGGAGCTCCGTTTTTAGCCCGGTTCGCCCCGTTTTTGAGTGTTTTGAACCGTGACGACGTTTTTGACGAATGAATTTGTGTTACAGCTGTTTGGACCCGCGGCGAGGGCTTTGCGGTCGGATTTTCCACACGTCTCTTTCTTCGTGCTTGAGGTGGGTTGTTTTTCTAAGTCCCTGCATTTAATTTTTATTAAGTTGGGAGGGGTCAACCTAGTGCGTACTTGGGCTGAGCGTGGTATTTAGTATCGATCTCCGTTGACTGTTTCAACTTAAATACTACATGTTATCGTCCACTTGAATGCTACCTGATGTCATTACCTTAGACGCTACGGATTATTGCTTCGTACTGATGATTATGTGATTTCGTATTCCTGGTGTTACCAGTTACCGTCTTTCCTTCGATTATGCTATTAGTAGGGTACTTTGAGTATACATGCTACTATCTTATTCTGATTCGTGCATCATGGTTACTATCTTATTGTTTCATATACATTGTGATTACTGCCTTACTATTGCTCATGCATTGTGGTTCCTGTGCTCGAGGCTGCAACACGTGCACCCGCGGTTTGGCCACCGTGAGGGGTGCACTTTTCCGGAAAAGAGGTCTATGACCCGTGTATACCCACGAGGTGACGTAGTGGGGCCCCTTATTAGTTGTGGGGTTGAGGCGCCGAGGTGCGAGCGGTGCGACCCGTCGGTTTAGTTGTCCGACGTGGTCGGGTTTCTACAGGTACGGTATGGCCGTCGGTTTAGTTGTCCGACGCGGCCGGGTATAGCAGGATACAGGTGTACAGGTTATTGGTTCCCTCTGGAGAGGGTGGTTGCTTCGGTTATCAGCACGGTTTGTTTACTATATTTTCCTGCTCTACTATTATACGTCGCTGACTTCCCACTTTGTGACAGGATCCAGACGGGGGGAGAGGTAGGCGACGGCGAGGACGGGGCAGGAGTTTCTGGGTTGCTGGGAACCCTGGACTGTAGCTTTTCTTTATTTCTCGCATTTCATTTACTTTATAGTTACATGTGAGGTTCTCGATACCCTCGTGGGGTCGACTGGGATGTCGGTATTTGGTTATCCTATTATGCATTACTTTCCTTTTCATATCTATGGGCCATTTGAAAAAGAAAAAGGCAAAACCAAAGAAAAGATTTCGAAAATTGTTTTTAAAATCTAAGTGTCGTGTGGGCACTGGTTTCAAAACCCTGTGGATTTATGGATTGCGAAATGGATTTCAAAACTTGGGTGTCGGGTGGGCACCGCTTTCAAAACCCTGTGGATTTATGCTGATTTCGAAAACTCGTTTTCCAAAACATAAGTGCCGAGTGGGCGCTCTTTTAAATCGGTGGATTTATCCTTTCCAAATTGATCTGGCCATGCTCTTGAATGATTAGAATGCTGGTTGTATGTTTATAATTGTTGTGATCGAATGGTTATGTATGATTTGGAATATGTACTGAGTGCTACGCCGTGCATATACAGGGGAGACTCTGCCCGGTTGCAGAGAGATCCTGTGTATGCGGCGGGTCTGGGCACGCACCGGGGAGGAAGGAACTTCAACAAAAAAAAAAAAAAGAGAAAATAAATTTGCAAAACAAACCCTCTTTACTAATCGTTTCCGCCGACTGAAACCCCCGGGGCGTGACAGATTAAGATGGTATCAGAGAGATTCATTCAATCACAACAATTAATACTGACATCCGTGGGAATGCCTCACATATCTATAAGTGAATGAAATGGGTAGGATATAGGACTTTAGAACGTGAGTGATCGGGGGGGGGGGGGAAACATTGGAGTCTTTTCTTGAGCTAAGTGGTTTGTGGTTGTAGGTAAAGTCTGACGTAGACCCATGTTGTGTGTGACAGCCATGGTTCGTACCAGGTCGTCGGCAGGAGACGCCGAGGCAGACGCGACAACATCGACGGCCGCGGAGAACCAACTCCTGCGGCAGCAATTGCGGGAAATGGCGGGGCAATTGGCCACCCTCACCGATCATGTGCGTCAATTGACGCATCAGCAGCAGGCCGCGCCAGTGACGGCCGCCCCGGTCCCTCCGCCGGGGCCGACAGCACCGGCCGCGGCACCACCGACAGCGCCACCGCCGGCGGCGACCACGGGGCCGGCGCCAGGGACAACTAGCCGGGTTATTCTGGAGGAAACAGTGGTCACGCCTACCCCTATCGCGGCTGCCGCCGCCGCAAGTGGGGGGGGGGTTGTGATGACCGAGCGGGATCGAGTGCGGGCCAACTTGAAGGACTTTAAGAAGCACGACCCGCCCACGTTCGAAGGGGACACGACAGATCCGTGGGTCGTTGAGAACTGGGTGGGGTCGATGGAGAAACTTTTTGAAGACCTACTCATGGAGGATGATGAGCGGGTTCCCCTGGCAGTCCATTGCCTGGAGGGGAATGCCCGTTTATGGTGGAAGACGGTACGCCCAGATCCTGCTAAGGGTACCGCTTTTCCGTCCTGGGAAACTTTCAAGAAAGAGCTGTTCGAGGCCTTCTTCACCAGCAGCGTCAAGAAGAAGTTGGAAGATGATCTGAACCATATCCAGCAGGGAAACCGGACGGTTATGGAGTACCAACGAGAGTTCGTCCGCCTAGCGAACTGCGTCCCGTTCGTCATAAGGGACGAGGCTCACAGGGCGCAACTTTTTGTGGACGGCTTGCGGAGCAATATCTTTGAGGTGGTGCAAGCAGCTGACCTGCATACATTCCAGAAAGTGGTCGACAGGGCCACTACGGTAGAGCGGGGCTTTGCGATCACCCGCGCCAGAAGGGAGAACTCGGCGCGACTGGAGGACAGAAAGCGGCAACAGCAGAACTCGGGAGGGGGCTCTTGGAGTGGGGGCGGAGCCTCCAAACGGTGGAGACCGCAGGCGGGACCCCGGGGCGCGCCAGCAGGAGGGCCGAGGCCGGGAAATAGGCCTTGCGTTATTTGCGGGGGAGGGCACATTGCGGGGGAGTGCCCCCAACGGAGCGACCACTGTTTCAGGTGCGGCAAGCGGGGGCACTTCCGCCGCAACTGCCCCTTGGGCGGGGGACCTGCACCCTCGGGAGCTTATACGCCCGCGTCACAGCCCTCAGGGCGGGGGAAAGCTCCTATGGCGTCAACTTCCAGACCCCCCGCACCACGGCGTGAGGAGGATCGGCAGCCACAACCAGGCGGGAGGGTTTTCTCAATGACCAGCCAAGGGACTAATCCACCGGAGGACGCTCTTGCAGGTACTACTTCCGTTTCGAATTCCCGTGCTAGAACTCTTTTCGATACCGGAGCAACACACTCGTTCATTTCTCGTGATTTCGTTTTTATGCATGATCTCGAGGAGACCCCCCTTCAAAGTCTCTTGACGGTGCAAACAGCGGGGGGGACTTTGGAGGCGGTCAGCTTCGTGGCCGCCTGCTCGATTAAGCTTGGGCGACTGGCTTGCCCATGGGATTTGGTGGTAATCCCCTTGAAGGAGTACGACGCGGTGTTGGGCATGGATTGGCTCACGAGGTACCAGGCGCTCATTGATTGTGACAAGCGACAAGTTCGATTGCAAGAACCGGGTTTTCCTGAACATGTGTATATGGCGGGCAAGAGCATCACCTTCCCGGGGGTCATTTCAGCGGCGCGAGCCAGAAAGTTGGTAGAGGGTGGATGCGTGGCCTATTTAGCATCGGTGGACCTGGCCACCCGACCCTCGTCGACACCTTCAGACATCCCGGTGGTGAGGGACTTCCCCGACGTTTTCCCCGCAGAACTGCCCGGGATGCCTCCGGAGCGGGAGGTGGAGTTCCCTATCGAGCTGGTACCAGGCACGCAGCCAATTACGAAGGCGCCTTACCGAATGGCCTTCGCGGAGCTAAAGGAGCTTAAAGCACAGCTGGAAGACCTCTTGGATAAAGGGTTCATCAGACCGAGTGTGTCACCCTGGGGCGCACCGGTACTCTTCGTGCGGAAGAAAGACGGAAGCCTGCGTCTCTGCATCGACTACAGAGGGATAAACAAGGTTACGGTGAAGAATAAATACCCCCTGCCCAGAATCGACGACCTCTTCGATCAGTTACGGGGAGCGACAGTCTTCTCCAAAATTGACCTACAGTCGGGCTATCATCAACTCCGAGTTCGAAATGAAGATATTCCCAAGACCGCCTTCCGGACTCGGTACGGCCACTACGAGTTCACGGTGATGCCTTTCGGACTTACGAACGCCCCCGCTGTTTTCATGGACATGATGAACCGGATCTTCAGACCCTTCTTGGATCGGTTCGTGGTAGTCTTCATCGACGACATCCTGATTTACTCCACTACCGACGAGGAGCACGAGGACCATCTACGAACGATCCTCCAGACCCTCAGAGAGCAGAAGCTGTTCGCCAAACTCAAGAAGTGTGAGTTCTGGCTGCGCGAAGTCGGTTTCCTAGGGCACGTGATCTCGGCACAGGGAATCGCCGTGGATCCCAAGAAGGTAGAAGCAGTGGTTGACTGGCAGCCGCCGACGTCGGTGACAGAAGTACGAAGTTTCCTAGGGCTGGCAGGATATTACCGGCGCTTCGTTGAGGGTTTCGCAAAGATTGCTACTCCTTTAAATCGGTTGACCAGAAAAGGGGAGAAGTTCATATGGACGGCCAAATGCCAGGAGAGTTTTGAGGAACTCAAGAGGAGGCTAACCAGGGCACCCATACTTGTACTGCCAGCACCCGGAGAGGATTATGAGGTGTACTGCGATGCATCAAGGATCGGTCTTGGAGGTGTTCTGATGCAACAGGGGAAAGTGATTGCCTACGCATCCAGGCAGCTGAAGGACTATGAAAAGAACTACCCGATACACGACTTGGAGTTGGCTGCCGTAGTCTTCGTTTTAAAACTGTGGAGGCATTACCTCTTCGGAGTCCACTGCAACGTTTTCTCAGATCATCAAAGTCTTAAGTACATCTTTACCCAAAAAGAGTTAAACTTGCGGCAGAGGCGGTGGCTCGAGTTATTGAAGGATTACGACTTGACGATTCAATATCACCCCGGGAAGGCAAATGTGGTAGCAGACGCACTGAGCAGGAAAGGGCATCAGGAAGGGGCGCCGGAGAGCGCGCTGACGAAGCAGGACCACCTGATCGCGGAGTTCGCACGAATGCAGTTGGAGGTGGTGCCTGCGGGCACAGTTCTGCAACTTCTAACCTTGGTGGTCAAGCCGACGTTATTCGAGAAGATCCAGGAGGGACAGCAGACCGATCCACACCTACAGCGCATTCGAGACAAGATTCCCCAGGGCCAAGAGATTGACTTTGCGGTGAAAGACGACGGCACCCTACGGTTCCGCGGACGGATCTGCGTGCCGGATTCACCAGAGTTGAAAGATGAAATCTTAGCGGAGGCACACCGAGCCCCTTATGCGGCACATCCGGGGGGCACGAAGATGTACAGGGATCTTAAACAGACTTTCTGGTGGCCTAAACTGAAAGGAGACGTGACTCGACACGTGGCTCACTGCTTAGTATGCCAACAAATAAAGGCCGAGCATCAGCGACCTGCCGGGAAGCTGCAACCCCTACCGGTACCAGAGTGGAAATGGGACCAGATTACTATGGATTTTGTCACTGGATTCCCACGATCACAACAGGGCCACGACGCGATCTGGGTCATAGTCGACCGGTTAACCAAGTCAGCACACTTCCTACCAATTCATACCACTTGGACCCGCGAACGGCTAGCTCAAGTCTACATCAGCGAGATCGTGAGACTACATGGAGTGCCGGCATCGATCACCTCGGACAGAGACACGCGCTTTGTCTCGAAGTTTTGGCAGAGCCTTCAGCGGGCTATGGGCACTAGACTACAGTTCAGCACAGCCTTCCACCCTCAGACGGACGGACAGTCGGAGCGGGTGATACAAACCCTCGAAGACCTGCTTCGCGCATGTGTGCTTGATTGGGGAATCGGTTGGTCACGCTACCTACCCCTCGTGGAATTCGCCTATAACAACAGCTACCAGGCCAGCATCCAGATGGCGCCCTACGAAGCCTTATACGGAAGGCGCTGCCGGTCCCCGATTTGTTGGGACGACTTGGGAGAACGGAAACTCTTGGGACCCGATTTAGTGGAGGAAACTGAAGAAAAGGTACGCCTGATCAGACAGCGCCTGCTGACCGCCCAGAGTCGACAGAAGAGTTACGCAGACCAGAGGCGCCGAGACTTGGAATTTCAAGTGGGGGAACACGTGTTCTTGCGGGTCTCGCCATCCAGAGGAATCAAGCGTTTCGGACTAAAGGGCAAGCTGAGCCCACGGTTTGTGGGGCCTTTCGAGATCCTGGAGCGCATTGGCCCAGTAGCTTACCGCCTCGCCCTACCACCAAACCTCGACCGAGTTCACGACGTATTCCATGTTTCGATGCTTCGGAAATACCTTCCTGACCCGTCACACGTTCTGGACGCCTCAGCACTCGAGCTTAAGGAGGACCTCAGCTTTGAAGAAACCCCGGTGAGAATCTTGGCAAGGGAAAATAAGTCACTGCGAAATCGAACCATCCCCTACGTGAAGGTACTTTGGAACAACCACGAGGAGCGAGAAGCAACTTGGGAACTGGAGTCTAAGATGAAGGAGTGCTATCCCGACCTTTTCACTCCCACCCGGGCTTGAGTTTCGAGGACGAAACTCGTTTTTAGAGGTGAGTGGTGTAATAACCGCGGGTCTACTTTCCTTTTTGGTCTTACCTGTGAATTTATTTCGAACCGCCTTTCGGCTAAGGGGACCGGGGTACGATTTTTCTCGCGTCGTTTTGGGCAGGCTGTCGGGGCTCGCGGATATTTTTAGAGAATAAAGCCCGCGAAACGAAGACCGGCGGCGCGATCGGATCAGTTTTCCGACCCCGGACGCTCCCGGAATAAAATCCTGAAGTTGTTGATGTTCGAGGGGTCAGCACGCCTTCGCTGAGGTAAGCCAGACCCGGATTTGAGTATACTTGATTTAATTTAATTTAATTGGATTTAAATCAGTTTAACTCGGCTCAACTTAATTTTCATTTGAGCGATGTTAATCCAATTTAATGTGATTTAATTTAGGGGTTTGGGGAAACCAAATCCCCGTCGGCTGCACCCAAACAACTGATTTAAACTCCAGGGGGAGGGGGATTAGGGTTCCCCGCTCCTTTCTTTTTCCCCTTCCGTACGCGAGAAAACCCCAAGCCCTTTCCCCCACCCGTACCGAGGCGACGCGAGGGCCGAAATCTTGACGAGGAGAAGGAGGAGATTGATCGCCTCCCCGCAAGATCCGACGAGCGCAAAAAGGACGATCCCTCTCCTTCACCCGGCGCCAACGGAAACAAGGTGAGCCGTGCTTTCGCTTTCTTGTTCCGTTTCTTGTTTCGTTTCTCGTGTCGAGTCTTGTTTGGGCAAGGGGAGGGAAATCCCTTGAATCGTCGGGGGTCTTGTGCCGCGTGCGAGGCGATTTCGGGGACCAAACGGGAGGCCGCCGCCGCCGTGGTTGAACGGGAGGCCGCCGCCGCCGTCACCATGTTCACGGGGTTATCGCCGAAGTCGCCGGGGTCGCGGGGTCGCAATCGGAGCCGCGGGGGAGCAAAACGGAGCGACACTGTTCACAGGGTACGGCCAGGCTGAGCCGCGGTCCACGGGACCCGTCGTACACCCGGCGCACGGATTCCGGGCCCAGGACCGCGGACCCGGCGCACGAACGCGTGCGCCAGGCCGCGCGGTCCATGGGACCCGTCGCGCACCCGGCGCACGGCTTCCGGGCCCTGGGCCGCGGACCCGGCGCACGAACGCGTGCGCCAGGCCGCGCGGCCCACCGCCGAGGCGTGCGCCCGGTGCACACCCCGTAGCCCTGGTGGCCGTGGACCCGGCGCGCGCTCCTGGCCATGCGCGGCCCGGCCCAAGATGCTCGGGGTCCACCGCGCCGCGTGCTCCCGGCCCTCACCCGTGCTGCCCGCCGTCGTGGACCTGGTCCACGCATGAGCCCGTACACCAACCTCCAGAAAAAGGGCCCAGGAGCTTCGTTTTTAGCCCGGTTCGCCCCGTTTTTGAGTGTTTTGAACCGTGACGACGTTTTTGACGAATGAATTTGTGTTACAGCTGTTTGGACCCGCGGCGAGGGCTTTGCGGTCGGATTTTTCCACACGTCTCTTTCTTCGTGCTTGAGGTGGGTTGTTTTTCTAAGTCCCTGCATTTAATTTTTATTAAGTTGGGAGGGGTCAACCTAGTGCGTACTTGGGCTGAGCGTGGTATTTAGTATCGATCTCCGTTGACTGCTTCAACTTAAATACTACATGTTATCGTCCACTTGAATGCTACCTGATGTCATTACCTTAGACGCTACGGATTATTGCTTCGTACTGATGATTATGTGATTTCGTATTCCTGGTGTTACCAGTTACCGTCTTTCCTTCGATTATGCTATTAGTAGGGTACTTTGAGTATACATGCTACTATCTTATTCTGATTCGTGCATCATGGTTACTATCTTATTGTTTCATATACATTGTGATTACTGCCTTACTATTGCTCATGCATTGTGGTTCCTGTGCTCGAGGCTGCAACACGTGCACCCGCGGTTTGGCCACCGTGAGGGGTGCACTTTTCCGGAAAAGAGGTCTATGACCCGTGTATACCCACGAGGTGACGTAGTGGGGCCCCTTATTAGTTGTGGGGTTGAGGCGCCGAGGTGCGAGCGGTGCGACCCGTCGGTTTAGTTGTCCGACGTGGTCGGGTTTCTACAGGTACGGTATGGCCGTCGGTTTAGTTGTCCGACGCGGCCGGGTATAGCAGGATACAGGTGTACAGGTTATTGGTTCCCTCTGGAGAGGGTGGTTGCTTCGGTTATCAGCACGGTTTGTTTACTATATTTTCCTGCTCTACTATTATACGTCGCTGACTTCCCACTTTGTGACAGGATCCAGACGGGGGGAGAGGTAGGCGACGGCGAGGACGGGGCAGGAGTTTCTGGGTTGCTGGGAACCCTGGACTGTAGCTTTTCTTTATTTCTCGCATTTCATTTACTTTATAGTTACATGTGAGGTTCTCGATACCCTCGTGGGGTCGACTGGGATGTCGGTATTTGGTTATCCTATTATGCATTACTTTCCTTTTCATATCTATGGGCCATTTGAAAAAGAAAAAGGCAAAACCAAAGAAAAGATTTCGAAAATTGTTTTTAAAATCTAAGTGTCGTGTGGGCACTGGTTTCAAAACCCTGTGGATTTATGGATTGCGAAATGGATTTCAAAACTTGGGTGTCGGGTGGGCACCGCTTTCAAAACCCTGTGGATTTATGCTGATTTCGAAAACTCGTTTTCCAAAACATAAGTGCCGAGTGGGCGCTCTTTTAAATCGGTGGATTTATCCTTTCCAAATTGATCTGGCCATGCTCTTGAATGATTAGAATGCTGGTTGTATGTTTATAATTGTTGTGATCGAATGGTTATGTATGATTTGGAATATGTACTGAGTGCTACGCCGTGCATATACAGGGGAGACTCTGCCCGGTTGCAGAGAGATCCTATGTATGCGGCGGGTCTGGGCACGCACCGGGGAGGAAGGAACTTCAAAAAAAAAAAAAAAAAAAAAGAGAGAAAATAAATTTGCAAAACAAACCCTCTTTACTAATCGTTTCCGCCGACTGAAACCCCCGGGGCGTGACAAACTCACTTTTTGCCTTCGGGCTCTCCGCCGCTGTCCGGAACCTCCCGAACTCTGCTGTAAATCGAAAGTACACGTGTCCACAGCTTTTTCTCTTCAAAAAGCTCATCCGTTGAGTCGAGGTGCCCAAATCAAATACCGGCTCCAAAAACTGTCAGTTCCGACTCACTTTTTGCTCCGGATCCTCCGCGTCAGTCCGGAACCTCACGAACCTCGCTGTAATCTGATAATACACCTGTTCCAAGTGCTCCCGAATTTCCTGTACTCCACTGTGAAGTCGGTAATTTCCAAATCTCATCCTCAATCGGCATACAAAGCCCGGAAAAAATCCCGAATCGAGCTGGAGCTTCTGTGTTGATCCAAATCAACCCAGCATCAAGAGTAAACTCAGATGCAACATATCCGAGGCAATCTCACCACTCCAGGCCATCACATGTGGTCGGCGCGCTGTCCGAAGTCCCAGTACTCTACAGTTGTCGCTCAATCTGCCTGAAAATCAGAACTATCCACATAGGGAGCACGACCTCTGTCTCTGCTCACACTGAGGCGACGAATAAGGTCCTCCGCAGATAACAAATCCACGCTACCGCTGCGCCACTCTAATATAGATGCTGGTGCTGCCATCGGGGTCCACCCGATCTCTGGCATCTCGGGAACCCGTTATCCTGGAAAAGAAATCAGAAATGTCTCTGCCGGCCGATCTGTCCTCCATCACCCGGCGCCAAGCGCCAATATCCAGAACTCACCTCTGGCGGCAGATCCCTATCCAAAAGAACTGCAGCGCCACGCTCCATATACAATGCCTACTCTATCGAGGCGTCAATAATCCATAACGGAGGGACCAACTAAACTGAAAGGTATCCTGGCGCAATCCACTCCCAGTCACACATATCCTGTGCGCCTCGTCCCTCTAACATGGAGCGCGCAGTTCAACAACTGCAAAAACTCTTTAGCACAGGGAGGCTCTCAATTGATCACTCCATCACCACCAACCACGACTCTGCCTCCAAAGGCTCCAAACTCAATCTTACGGGTCGGGGTGGTTCATCTGCCAAATCTGGCTCACTCAATCAAACATGCCCCACAGCTCCTCTGCTGTCAACTATCCACCCTGCCTCGGTGCCTCGACACTAAACATTGGCACGGAGGGGGCTACTCAGTGCTCCAACAACTCTGTCACCCAGACCAGCTGCTCACTCTGCCACTGATATGCCTCTGACGATCCTGTCATCTGGGTCCGAAACTCACTGACCTCAATCCGGGTATCCGGCCCAAAACCAACTGCTCAAGCTCATCTGCTATGACAGGATGCACACGGGTCAAAACCCAGCGTCGGGGAGACACCGCTCACCACGACGAAACTGCAAATCAGCACACAAAAGCCACTCGACCCAATCCAGTGAAAGTCTAGAGCATGTGTCACGCCCCTGGGGGTTTTTGAGTAAATCAAAGCGGAAAATGCGTGTCCATTTTTTTTTTTCTTAATAAGGTAATATAAACCTCATCCCCGGTGCGTGCCAGACCGCCACATACACAAATTCTCTCCGCCAACGGACGGAGTCTCCTTTGTATATGCACGGCGTCTCATTTACAACATGCAATTCAATTATAACATCGAATTTCAACCAACCACATCAACATCAACCATCAACCATACAGTAGACATACATCACCATGCAAAACCAGTTTATAAAGCGGCGTCAACGTTTGGAAAGGATAAAACCCAGCGTTTGTAAAATCTGTGCCCACACGGCACTTCGTTTTGAGAAAATATTTTCGCAACCAATTAGTTTATCGTGAAAACGTGCCGCGTAAGAAAAACATCACTAAAAGTATCAAAAGCATAAGGGTCCATCTCATCCACAGAGCTAACTCATACATGTCCACAACTAAAGTAATCCACAAGCAAACTAACTATTTAAAGCGTAAAAGGAAATGAGATAGAAAACCAAGAGTCCTGACTACGGTCCTCGCGACGCAGTCTCACCGCCATCCCGGCTAACGCACCTAGGAATACCTGTCACGGAGTGGGTAAAGTCAGTGACAAACAAAGTAGATGTCTAATAATATCAAAGAAGGAAAACGAACCGAATAACCCGAGTACACCGAAACCTTTCGTTAAACCCCTGTGCATATTTTAAACTGGGCACCAACCCCAGATTTATCAATTAAGTTGGGCACCAACCCCAGAGTACCTGTCGGAGAGACTAAAGTCCCCCTCGTGCACAATCACCTCTTTGATGCTTTTACCCCTTTCGCGGTGCTGATGTGCTATTTTCAGCTGGCGCGAAGGGGTCCTCACGGCTCCCACTCCTTTGTGAGGCACACGGGTCAAAAAGACCACTTTTCCGGAAAAGTACACCATGCGGAGGCCCGATCCGCCGGTGTACGTGCAGCATCCGAAACCGGATTTGCCGAGATCGGCGTGTAGTGAGCACCGCGACCGCAGCCGCTTCAATTGTTAGATAAAAATATAATTATGCGAAAGGTTAAACTGTCCATCTACTTTGTTAGGTAAATTGAGAGCATTTTTAATGACGATAGATGCACTTACTGCACTTGTTGCACTTATAGCAACCGTACCCACCTTGTTGGAGAGCAGTCGGAACACCTGTATCCTTCGCGCTCTCCCGCTGCACCCCTGGACCTAAAGAAAGTCCGCAAGGATAATTATAGTCACAAACGTGTACTAACATCCCAACACAAAAGACCCAACATAATAAAATAGTGACCAAGAAGATCCCAAGTGGCCATGCCAAGGAAACCACGGAAATAACGATCCCAACGGCGAAAACGGCGCTCAAAACGGTGGAAAAACGGGCAAAAACGGAGCAAAAGAACTTCGGGCTGTCGGTTGGTGCACGGGGGCAACCGTGCACCGGGTTCACGGCGACAGGCGGTGGCGGCAAGCGCCGGGTGCACGCAAAAAGCGTGCACCGCGCACTTTGGGCCGGGCCGGTGCACGACCCGAGCGTGCACCGGGCTCACGGCCCCGGGGTCGCGGCGCCAGCACCGGGTGCACGCCCGGGGCGTGCACCGCACCGCGATGGGCCGGGCGGCGCACGGGGTTATGCGCGCGCCGGGTTCACGGTTGCAGGGCGCAAGCACGTGCGCCGGGTGCGCACTGTGCGGAGGACCGCGCTTATGCGGGCCGGGCCGGCGCACGGAACTGTGCACCGGGTCTTGCGCTTCCGACGCTGTGGGCGTGCACCGGGTGCACGCCCGGACCCGTGGACCGCGCCGTACGGACAAGCAACAGTAACCCTAATTTTCCCGTTTTCGCGCCGTTTTTTGCGATTTCTTCTCCTTTTTCGCTCCCGTGCGATCCCGGCGACGACCCCGCGAGCATGGTAACGACGGCGGCGGCCTCCCGTTTAACAACGGCGGCGGCGGCCTCCCGTTAACCCACTATGTTCCGACGAAACCGCCCCAAAAATTCCCGAAAAACTCCCGAAAAATTCCCGGTAAATTCCCGGTAAATCTAATGGCTAAACCGACGACCGACGAACAACCAAAACGTCGATCGGAGGTCCGCCAAAAAGAAACCGATTAAAAACCATCGGTTAAATTCGATAAAAAAAAGACACCGATCCCCCCAATCAAGAACAAGAAAGACACGGATCAAAACCCGACGAAAATCCGCGAAGTACGACCTTACAAGAACACGAAAAATCCCCGATTTATTCTTAAAAATTATTCTACTAACCGGAGATCGACGGGAAGGTCGCCCGGTCGCGTTCTTGCCTTCGGTTCGATATCCGGGAAGATCGGGCTCCTTCTCTTTCTCCTTTTCCTTTCGTCCGGCTAGGGTTCCGTCTTTTCTTTCTTTCTCTCCTCACCGATTAGGGTTTTTAATTCCTTTTCTTTTCCTTCGGATAAAGAGGATTGTTTAAATATCCCTTTTTATTTATTTATTTTATAATTATTTTTCCCTTTTTATTTCATACGGTACGTAAAAAGGAAAACCCGCAAATATCCGGATCTTATCTCTTATCCACTCCACGAGATAAAATCCCACCTTTTAAAATCCTGATCACCGATTATTTAATTTACTCAATTAAATAATCATGGGAAATCAATTCCCAATTGGATTTAAATTATCGGTTATTTGATTTCCAATTTTAAATCCCGGTCACCGATTATTTAATCCCTTCATTAAATAATCTTGGGAAATAAATTCCCAATTTAAAACCCGGTTACCGATTATTTAACCCCTTTAATTCGTACGTAAGAGAATCCAAACTTCCATTAATTAATTAATTAATTATCCCCTACGAGATAACCCACCTTATCTCTAACGGGTGCAAGATATTTTGCACGGATTCCGATGCATGACTAATTACCGTATCACTTAGGGTCCCGTTTCGGGAGATCCCGACATCGGATTTCAAATCCGATCGCGCCGTCGGTCATCATTTTTCGCGCTCTATCGCAGAAAAATACACGCACCCCACCCGGCCGACTTTTCGAATTTAAACAATCTTATTTCGCTTAAGGCTTAAGCAATTACATGTGAGTTCAAAAATACCCTTAAGGGTCGGGTCACTACACCACTCACACTTTATAAAAAGTTTCGTCCCGAAACTTAAGTACAACCCTTACTTAAACAATTCAGGAAAACATTCCCTCATCTTCGCTTCCAGTTCCCACGTCGCCTCGCGCTCTTCGTGGTTGCTCCACTGAACCTTCACATAAGGGATTGTTCGGTTGCGCAACTTCTTGTCCTCTCTTGCCAAGATCCGCACCGGCGTCTCCTCGACGCTCAAATCCTCTCGCAACTCAATGGTGGAGGCATCCAAGGCATGAGAGGGGTCAGCCAGGTACTTCCGAAGCATTGAGACATGGAACACGTTATGGACTCGTTCGAGGTTCGGTGGCAGGGCTAATCGATACGCCACCGGTCCTACGCGTTCCAGGATTTCAAACGGTCCCACGTACCTCGGGCTTAGCTTTCCCTTTATGCCGAAACGTCGGTTTCCCTTGGAGGGTGAAACCCGGAGTAGCACATGCTCACCCACCATGAACTCTAAGTCTCGGCGCCTGTTGTCCGCGTAGCTCTTTTGTCTGCTTTGGGCGGTCAGTAGTCTTTGTCTAATCAGTCGCACCTTTGCTTCGGTCTCCTCCACCAAATCTGGGCCCAGAAACTTACGCTCACCCAAGTCGTCCCAGCATATTGGAGACCGACAGCGGCGCCCGTACAGTGCCTCGTACGGCGCCATCTGAATGCTGGCCTGATAACTATTATTGTAAGCAAATTCGACCAGGGGCAAACACCGTGCCCACCCTTCGCCCAAGTCCAGAACGCATGCTCGAAGCATGTCCTCCACGATCTGTATCACCCGCTCTGATTGTCCATCAGTTTGCGGGTGAAAAGCCGTACTGAAGTGCAATTTGGTCCCCATTGCTCGTTGCAGGCTTCGCCAGAAGTTTGACACAAAACGTGTGTCTCTGTCCGACGTGATGGATGTCGGTACTCCGTGCAACCTTACTATCTCATCGATGTACGTTTGTGCCAGTCGTTCCCGAGTCCACGTCGTGTGTATGGGCAGAAAGTGGGCCGATTTCGTCAAACGGTCCACAATCACCCATATTGCATCGTGTCCCTGTGACGATCTCGGGAATCCGGTCACGAAATCCATGGTAATCATATCCCACTTCCACTCGGGCACTGGTAACGGTTGCAATTTTCCTGCCGGCCGCTGATGCTCGGCCTTCACCCGTTGGCACACCAGGCAGTGTGCCACAAATCGAGTCACGTCCCCTTCATTTTGGGCCACCAGAAGGTCTGTTTGACGTCCTTGTACATCTTTGTTCCCCCGGGATGTGCCGCATACGGGGCGGTATGCGCCTCCCGTAGGATTTCCTCCTTGAGTTCCGGCAGATCCGGTACGCAGATCCGTCCCCGAAATCGTATCGTACCGTCGGAGTTCACCGTGAAATCGCCCTCCTTGTCGGCGGTTATTCTACTTCGCACCAGCTGGAGTTGATCGTCGGTTGATTGCCCTTCAAGAATCCTGTCCAGCAGAGTGGGTCTGACCACCAGTGTCAGAAGTTGTGCGACTGTACCTGCCGGTACTACTTCTAGTCTTAACCGCGAAAACTCCGCAATCAGACTATCCTGCTGTGTAATGGCGCTTACATCCGCTTCCTCGGCCTGTCCCTTGCGGCTCAGGGCGTCGGCCACCACGTTGGCCTTTCCCGGGTGATAGTGGATCGTTAGGTCGTAATCCTTTAGTAGCTCAAGCCACCGCCTTTGTCGCAGATTTAGCTCCTTTTGGGTGAAAAGGTACTTGAGACTCTTATGATCTGAGTACACATTGCAGTGTGCCCCATACAGGTAGTGTCTCCAAAGCTTGAGGACAAACACAACCGCTGCGAGTTCCAAATCATGTACGGGGTAATTCCGCTCGTACTCCTTGAGCTGCCTTGACGCATAGGCTATAACCTTTCCCCGTTGCATGAGTACTCCACCCAGTCCATTTCGCGACGCATCGCAAAACACTTCATAATCCTCCCCTGGTTCTGGCAGGGCGAGAATCGGGGCTCGCGTCAATCTATCCTTGAGCTCCTCGAAGCTCTTCTGACATTTGTCCGTCCAGATAAACTTCTCCCCCTTTCTTGTCAAACGGGTCAAGGGGGTGGCTATCTTGGAGAAACCCTCCACGAAGCGCCGGTAATACCCGGCTAATCCCAGGAAGCTTCGAACCTCTGTCACCGTTGTCGGTCGGGGCCATTCCGTCACCGAATCTATCTTTTTCGGATCCACCGCGACTCCCGCTGCCGAGATCACGTGCCCCAAGAAACCGACCTCACGGAGCCAAAACTCACACTTTTTGAGTTTGGCGTAGAGTTTCTGTTCACGCAGGGTCTGGAGGACCATGCGCAGATGTTCTTCGTGTTCCTCGTCTGTTCGGGAGTAGATGAGGATGTCGTCGATGAAGACCACCACGAACAAATCTAGGAAGGGTTTGAACACCCTATTCATCATGTCCATAAACACCGCCGGGGCATTGGTGAGCCCGAATGGCATTACTGTAAATTCGTAATGGCCATAGCGTGTACGGAAAGCCGTTTTGGGGATATCCTCCCCCTTAACCTGGACCTGATGATAACCCGACTGCAGGTCAATTTTTGAGAATACCGTCGCCCCCTGTAATTGGTCGAAGAGGTCATCGATCCTTGGCAGGGGGTACTTGTTCTTGACGGTGACCTTATTTATTTCCCGGTAGTCGATGCACAACCGGAGGCTTCCGTCCTTCTTTCTCACGAACAGGACGGGCGCGCCCCAGGGCGACGCGCTTGGTCTGATAAAACCCTTATCCAAGAGGTCCTCCAACTGCGCCTTGAGTTCCTTCAACTCCGCGAAGGCCATCCTGTACGGTGCTTTAGTGATGGGCTTGGTGCCGGGGAGTAGCTCAATTGGGAAGTCGACCTCTCGCTCTGGTGGCATTCCGGGGAGCTCCGCCGGAAATACATCAGAAAATTCCCTTACGACGAGGCCGCTGAACCTAATCTTGGGAGCGGCCCTGAACTACCTAACCACCCATTGGGTTCTCGACCGCGAGGCATAGGGTAGAGCCTATTTATTTCTTGCGTGGCCCTTAACGGGTCCGAGTACACAGGGTTCTCCCAAGCTTCGAAGCCCGCCCGCGTACATTGGCCGGGGAAGGCTTCGCCTAATACTTAAGGATTCTAGAGAGAGAAAGAGAGAGAGAGAGAGAAAGTCTAACTGGGGTAGTAGGCTAAGGTGCAGTCGGTGCCCCTAATCTAGGAAAGAAGAAGAAAAACAGAACAGTAGTCACCTGCCGTCACTAGGTCTGGGACGTCGCGTCCTCCACTGTAGTATCCCGGGGAATCCGTCCGCAGCCCTTGGGCCAGCGCCGTACGGCGTGCTGGGGAAGGGACTTGACGTCTGAGGAGTCTGAGGATTTTCGGTCGTCGGGCGAATCCCTTGGCTGAACGGGTGCCGCAGCACTGTCTGGTACTCTCTGCGGCGGTGGCGCAGGGGCGGCGGCGGCGGTGGCGGTGGCGGTGGGCCCTGGGGGCAAAAGGCACGAGAGTGATCCGGCAAGCCGCACTGGTTGCAGTAATGGTACCTCCATGTACATTCTGCCACCGAGTGAGCACCCTCGCAGATCACGCACGGTCCCTGAGGTGGTTTCGCGCTCCTCGCTGGCGTCGGTTCGTCCTTCCGTGCTCTCTCCGGTCGTCCTCCTCCTAGGCCCTCCTGGGCGGGGTCCCCTCGCGGGACGGGTGTAGTAGTCCTCTCTGTCCCCTCTGGTCGCGGTGCCGGAGGCCTGGTGGTGCCCGGTTTCCGGGGGCACTCATAACGCGTGTGGCCTGGCCTGCCACACCGATAGCAATGGTCGTGCCTCCACGGGCAATCTGTCACCTGGTGCGCCCCGATGCATATGGAGCAAGGGCTCCTGAGCGGTCTGGGTCCTCCTCTCGCCATCCTCGCAAGGTCCCCCTCTGTCCTCGGGCGCTTGTGTACCGGGCCCTGCTGGTAGGGCCCCCCGTCGGACCCGGATAGGTGAATCTCTGTCGTGCGCGCGCCTCGGCCAGTTCCTGCTCTGCCCGCAAGGCTAACATAACCGCTTCATTAAACGTGGGGAATCCAGCTGGTGGCATTTCCCGATGGGCGTCGTCTCTGGCGTCCCGCTGGGTGTGGTCGACGCCCTCGAAATCTCGAATCAGTAGGCCCAGGCGCTCAGTAAGAGTTAGCATTTGCCCTGCTATGTCGCGTAGCTGATTTAGGAGTAAGCGGTTGGCTGCAGCTGCGGGATCCATCCTGTCTGTCGAGAAAAGATTAGCGCTCGGTGGCCAAACCTTGGCCGTTGGTTGCTGTAAACAAAGAAACCACGTCATCTCAAAAGTTATCACCCTAGCACATTGTTTGCTGTAACCAAAGAAACCATGTCAACCCCATGGTTATAACCCTAGCACCCCGTCTCACGATTACACCTATATTACGCTCCCGTTTCCCCGTACTCTCACGTACTACGCACCTATACCTTGGTTATCTCATGTCCAATTTGCTTGTGGCACCTTACACTGTGGATGTGGATCACGTCTACTATGGTTGTGGTTGTATTTCTCTGATACCATTTAATCTGTCACGCCCCCGGGGGTTTTTGAGTAAATCAAAGCGGAAAATGCGTGTCCATTTTTTTTTTTCTTAATAAGGTAATATAAACCTCATCCCCGGTGCGTGCCAGACCGCCACATACACAAATTCTCTCCGCCAACGGACGGAGTCTCCTTTGTATATGCACGGCGTCTCATTTACAACATGCAATTCAATTATAACATCGAATTTCAACAAACCACATCAACATCAACCATCAACCATACAGTAGACATACATCACCATGCAAAACCAGTTAATAAAGCGGCGTCAACGTTTGGAAAGGATAAAACCCAGCGTTTGTAAAATCTGTGCCCACACGGCACTTCGTTTTGAGAAAACATTTTCGCAACCAATTAGTTTATCGTGAAAACGTGCCGCGTAAGAAAAACATCACTATCAGTATCAAAAGCATAAGGGTCCATCTCATCCACAGAGCTAACTCATACATGTCCACAACTAAAGTAATCCACAAGCAAACTAACTACTTAAAGCGTAAAAGGAAATGAGATAGAAAACCAAGAGTCCTGACTACGGTCCTCGCGACGCAGTCTCACCGCCATCCCGGCTAACGCACCTAGGAATACCTGTCACGGAGTGGGTAAAGTCAGTGACAAACAAAGTAGATGTCTAATAATATCAAAGAAGGAAAACGAACCGAATAACCCGAGTACACCGAAACCTTTCGTTAAACCCCTGTGCATATTTTAAACTGGGCACCAACCCCAGATTTATCAATTAAGTTGGGCACCAACCCCAGAGTACCTGTCGGAGAGACTAAAGTCCCCCCTCGTGCACAATCACCTCTTTGATGCTTTTACCCCTTTCGCGGTGCTGATGTGCTATTTTCAGCTGGCGCGAAGAGGTCCTCACGGCTCCCACTCCTTTGTGAGGCACACGGGTCAAAAAGACCACTATTCCGGAAAAGTACACCATGCGGTGGCCCGATCCGCCGGTGTACGTGCAGCATCCGAAACCGGATTTGCCGAGATCGGCGTGTAGTGAGCCCCGCGACCGCAGCCGCTTCAATTGTTAGATAAAAATATAATTATGCGAAAGGTTAAACTGTCCATCTACTTTGTTAGGTAAATTGAGAGCATTTTTAATGACGATAGATGCACTTACTGCACTTGTTGCACTTATAGCAACCGTACCCACCTTGTTGGAGAGCAGTCGGAACACCTGTATCCTTCACGCTCTCCCGTTGCACCCCTGGACCTAAAGAACGTCCGCAAGGATAATTATAGTCACAAACGTGTACTAACATCCCAACACAAAAGACCCAACATAATAAAATAGTGACCAAGAAGATCCCAAGTGGCCATGCCAAGGAAACCACGGAAATAACGATCCCAACGGCGAAAACGGCGCTCAAAACGGTGGAAAAACGGGCAAAAACGGAGCAAAAGAACTTCGGGCTGTCGGTTGGTGCACGGGGGCAACCGTGCACCGGGTTCACGGCGACAGGCGGTGGCGGCAAGCGCCGGGTGCACGCAAAAAGCGTGCACCGCGCACTTTGGGCCGGGCCGGTGCACGACCCGAGCGTGCACCGGGCTCACGGCCCCGGGGTCGCGGCGCCAGCACCGGGTGCACGCCCGGGGCGTGCACCGCACCGCGATGGGCCGGGCCGCGCACGGGGTTATGCGCGCGCCGGGTTCACGGTTGCAGGGCGCAAGCACGTGCGCCGGGTGCGCACTGTGCGGAGGACCGCGCTTATGCGGGCCGGGCCGGCGCACGGAACTGTGCACCGGGTCTTGCGCTTCCGACGCTGTGGGCGTGCACCGGGTGCACGCCCGGACCCGTGGACCGCGCCGTACGGACAAGCAACAGTAACCCTAATTTTCGCCGTTTTCGCGCCGTTTTTTTGCGATTTCTTCTCCGTTTTCGCTCCCGTGCGATCCCGGCGACGACCCCGCGAGCATGGTAACGACGGCGGCGGCCTCCCGTTTAACAACGGCGGCGGCGGCCTCCCGTTAACCCACTATGTTCCGACGAAACCGCCCCAAAAATTCCCGAAAAACTCCCGAAAAATTCCCGGTAAATTCCCGGTAAATCTAATGGCTAAACCGACGACCGACGAACAACCAAAACGTCGATCGGAGGTCCGCCAAAAAGAAACCGATTAAAAACCATCGGTTAAATTCGATAAAAAAAAGACACCGATCCCCCCAATCAAGAACAAGAAAGACACAGATCAAAACCCGACGAAAATCCGCGAAGTACGACCTTACAAGAACACGAAAAATCCCCGATTTATTCTTAAAAATTATTCTACTAACCGGAGATCGACGGGAAGGTCGCCCGGTCGCGTTCTTGCCTTCGGTTCGATATCCGGGAAGATCGGGCTCCTTCTCTTTCTCCTTTTCCTTTCGTCCGGCTAGGGTTCCGTCTTTTCTTTCTTTCTCTCCTCACCGATTAGGGTTTTTAATTCCTTTTCTTTTCCTTCGGATAAAGAGGATTGTTTAAATATCCCCCTTTTATTTATTTATTTTTTAATTATTTTTTCCTTTTTATTTCATACGGTACGTAAAAAGGAAAACCCGCAAATATCCGGATCTTATCTCTTATCCACTCCACGAGATAAAATCCCACCTTTTAAAATCCTGATCACCGATTATTTAATTTACTCAATTAAATAATCATGGGAAATCAATTCCCAATTGGATTTAAATTATCGGTTATTTGATTTCCAATTTTAAATACCGGTCACCGATTATTTAATCCCCTTCATTAAATAATCTTGGGGAAATAAATTCCCAATTTAAAACCCGGTTACCGATTATTTAACCCCTTTAATTCGTACGTAAGAGAATCGAAACTTCCATTAATTAATTAATTAATTATCCCCTACGAGATAACCCACCTTATCTCTAACGGGTGCAAGATATTTTGCACGGATTCCGATGCATGACTAATTACCGTATCACTTAGGTTCCCGTTTCGGGAGATCCCGACATCGGATTTCAAATCCGATCGCGCCGTCGGTCATCATTTTTCGCGCTCTATCGCAGAAAAATACACGCACCCCACCCGGCCGACTTTTCGAATTTAAACAATCTTATTTCGCTTAAGGCTTAAGCAATTACATGTGAGTTCAAAAATACCCTTAAGGGTCGGGTCACTACAGCATGTCACCCATTCCACAGCATTATGTTGTCTGCAGCCAACATAATCACTTAGGAGAATAATGTGACACCCCCAATAGTCCCACATCGGATGTGGATGGAATTGTCATTGGGTTTGTAGAAGACATAGACACTAGTAATAATAACTGGGCTTAAGCATTTTGGACTGTGGTTTGGGCCCAACGAGTTATTATTGCTAGTGGGCCGGGTCGTTACATTTGGTATCATAGCCAATAACCAGTCGGAAGTCTGTTACGAGTCTCGGCTGAGCCTGGGTCTAGATGACAAGGCTAGCGAGACAAGTCTCACATCGCCTGGTGATCTTGGGCAGCTGTGTGTGTATGTTTGGGCTGACGAGGACGTCAGGCCTAAACGGGGGGAGTCTGTGACACCCCCAATAGTCCCACATCGGATGTGGATGGAATTATCATTGGGCTTATAGAAGACATAGACACTAGTAATAATAACTGGGCTTAAGCATTTTGGACTGTGGTTTGGGCCCAACGAGTTATTATTGCTAGTGGGCCGGGTCGTTACAAATAAACATGCCAATCACTCCTCCCGTTGTAGAGTCCGGGCGTTCCAATGCCTTCGAATCCCCTTCTTTTTGTGACGGAGTTGTTAGGGAAGCTGTTCACTGTGTTTTCTACAATGGACCGGCCTGGACCGCGGGTATTTTTCTGCGTTTGAGCTCAGAAAACAGAAAACGGCAAAGCAATCGGATTCGGATTCCGATTTACGGATCTCCCGGAATGGAGGTCAAAGCGTTTGTCTTTGAGTGGTGCCTCAGAGTCCGTGCTAAGTGGACGGCACGCTTTCCGAGGAGATCGGACGGGACCCTTCGGCTATCGGACTTTCCATCTTATTTATGTCTTTCGGCTATTTTATTTATTTTTGTTTTACCTCGACCTTCCGGTTTTCCGTTTTGGGTCCTAATTGAATCCTTACTGTGGTAACGGGGGGGAGTTGATGTTCGAGAATTTCTGGGCTGATCGTCGGGGTTTGCGGATATTTTTAGGTGGTAGAGCTCGCAAAACGGTGAACGGTGGCGCGATCGGATTTGAATTCCGATCCTGGGATCTCCCAGAAATAAATTTTGAAGTTTTTTATCAGCTTGGGTGCATCGAAATGCGTGCCGGCGATCGGCACGTTTCTGGACCCCCCGTTTAAATTTCGAATGGCTAGGTTTGGTATCGGGGGTTTAATTTTATTATCTCTTCGTATCTTTTATTCTTTTATTCCCGATCGGGGGTGCGGGGAAAAACCCAAAACCCCTTTTCCCTCTTTTCAAGAAGCGACGTGGGAAACGAGACGGGGAGATGGGGAGAGGCCTTTCTGCGAGATTGATCGAGCGAGGAACGGGCGATCCTCCTTCTTCCTCCTCCTCCAGCGAAATCAAGGTTAGCATCGTTGTTTTCTTTTTCTAGGGTTGGCGTTTCGGGTGGTGGTGGTTTGGGTGTCGCGGGCATTGCGGGTTTGGTGTTGTGGTAACGGGAAGCCGCTGCCGCCGTTGTCAAACGGGAGGCCGCCGCCGCCGTTATCGTGTTCTCGGAGTCGTCGCCGTGGTCGCGGGGTCGCAACCGGAGCCGCGAAAGACGAAATCGGGGACATACTGTTCATCCCGTACTACTGCCTCTTCACGCGGTCCACCGGACTGGCGTGCACCCGGCGCACGTGTCCGCGGCCCGAAGGCGCGGACCCGGCGCACGGGCGCGTGCGCCAGCCCGCCCCCGCACCGCGCGGTCCACCGGGCTGGCGTGCACCCGGCGCACGTGTCCCGCAGCCCGAATGTGCGGACCCGGTGCACGGGCGCGTGCGCCAGCCCGGCCCGCAAGCGCGGTCCACGCATGGGCGTGCACCCGGCTCTGCCGCCGCGACTGGGTATGCGTGAGCCCGGTGCGCGCTCAGCCGGTGCTGTCACGCCCCGGGGTCGAAACTGCGACCCGGGTGCCCAACAGATCCGCCGTCTGTGCGGAAACTGCCGCACAGACGAAGCGTCAACCCTGCAAGTCAGATCTATAGCTAAAAAAAATGTATCAGAGCTGAAACTAAGACCAAAAGCTATAGAAATCAACTGAACATCCAGACAATGAAAGTCCTCAATACATAGTCAGAACGCTAAGAAAAATAAAACAATCCTCACAAGTCTCTCAGAATGTCCAGTACAAAAGTGGAGTCATAAAATAAAAACGGGTACATCTACCTCTGACTCTCAATGCTGGTAAGGAGCTAATCTGCCATGTCCTCACCTCGAGCTGCTGTCTCCACGCGAGCCAAGCTGGAACAGCCGCCTCCACCTGTCACCGCAGCGGGTGTGAGATCTACTGCAACAGGCAGATCTCAGTGGGTACCGACGTCAAAGCCCACGGTATGCCCACTAAGTCTGCTGGAGACAAAAACAGATAGATAGATAGATAGATAGATAGTGTATGAATGCTGGAAATGAATCTACCACTATATGTCTCAATGCAATGCTCGAAGGAAACAATATTTAAGAACATACACTACAACCACCCGCTCTAGTCGCCCAATCTCAGCGACTCCCACATAGGCTCCAGTCAAGCTTGCGGTGCTCGTCGACCAGGAACGCACCTGCCCATTACCACACATCCCAATGATGACGGGATTTACGTGGGGCGTCCTGTCAGACTATCACAATCTCACTCAGGTATCCATCTGGTAACTCGGCCAGTGGTATGTATCCATCTGGTAACTCGGCCAGTGGCAAGTACCCATCTGGTAACTCGGCCAGTGGTACGTATCCATCTGGTAACTCGGCCAGTGGCATGTATACATCTGGTAACTCGGCCAGTAGCATGTATCCATCTGGTAACTCGGCCAGTGGCAAGTACCCATCTGGTAACTCGGCCAGTGGTACGTATCCATCTGGTAACTCGGCCAGTGGCAAGTACCCATCTGGTAACTCGGCCAGTGGTACGTATCCATCTGGTAACTCGGCCAGTGGCAAGTACCCATCTGGTAACTCGGCCAGTGGTACGTATCCATCTGGTAACTCGGCCAGTGGCAAATACCCAAAAACTATCACTCAGTCGGAGAACCCTCCACGGCTCAATCTCACAACACTAACTCACTAAAAGAAGGTACTACACAGCTGGGACCGCCGTCACTCCAAACGGCTCCCAAAAAGACACCCCACTCATATGCGAGAAGAACCGACTGACGCAGCAAAGGTCCGAGAATCCCGTTAGGCCGGTGCCTAGAACCCCAATCAAACAAGAACAGACTCTAGGCTCAGCCTATCGACGTTCTCGATCCTTTACCGTTCGGGGATTTGGCCCCTCTCGGTTAAAGTGGAAAGCCAACTCAAACGCTCAAAAGACACCACTCACACTCGTGTCCAAGTCGGAGCAACATCCCTCGACTAAGGTCTGATAAACCCGCAAGAAATCCCGAACCCTCTACAAAGCTAGATGTATCACGTACTAGCACCTAAGTTCAGGACCAGTTCTTGCAAAAAGGGTTCTCTCGATTTATAAAGATGGCCCGGGAGCAATAACCATGCCCACTAACAGGAGGGTGCACCAAAACAAGTCCGGGTTCCTCCAAACCTATAACGACTGCCCGGCAGTCACCAAAAAGAACAATACTGGCAAAAGGGCCACGATACCTTTGCATATGGAAGCATTATGAGCAATCTGTGATTTGGGAGAAAACCAACCCACCTGGAACGCTTTCCGTAGGCAAACGCTGAAGTCGGTGATGTGCTGAAAACCCGAACTGATGAAACCTCGAAAAACGCGCCGCGCGCGCACACTGCCGCGACTGTCGGAAAAATCCCCGGAAGCTCGGAAAAATGCCTCGAATACTCCACAAAAATCTTGCGGCTCCGGCTCACTCACTGTCAGGTCACAGCACCAACCAAGTGTCCATACACACACTAAGTCCACCGAAAAACTGCACATTAAACAAAGCCCACACATGCACCATCCCTTAAATCCACCCTTCACTACCAATTTGCATAAATTAAATACATGTTCACCAGTACCCAATTTACATAAATCCAGAGCACATTCTCAAAGCCCTCCAATTAATAACAGCACACAAAAAGAATAAATGCTCTGCTACCAAAATTACAATTACTTAGAAGCTCCGACATTAACATCTGCCCACATGAAGTCCACTAACAATGACACATGCTCACATTTACTCTCAAACAGCACATTAAGGTACATGCTCACACAAACACAATTACTCATATCCCCTGCACACTTAAAAGCTCCTTCCTGCAGCACAACCCACATCAAAGGTTCCAAAATAAATCAAAACTCCGAAGCGTAGGAATAAAATCAGAAATCCACATCCGATGGTGCTCCACGTGCCCCAACTGCTCGCGCGGCACCGCTTGCCGCGCGCACCGAAGCTGCTGCCCAACACAGAGAAAGATACAGAAAACCAACAATATTAGCTCCAATGAACAACACACACAGACACACACTGGGCAAAAAGCCCAGTCCCAGCCGACGACGACGCTGCGCGCCCACGCGAGGAGCTCGCTGCGCAGGCGTCGCCGCACGCGGAGCTGCCGCCGCCAGCGCGGCATCCGCGCAAGCCGCACGGCACCTGGGCCTGCCGCGCGCGCGCAGCGCCCAGGTGCACACGGCGCCCAGGTGCGCACGGCGCGGCGCCTAGGCGCACTGCGCAGTGCCCAGGGGCGCACCGCGCAGCGCCCTGGGGCCCGCTGCGCAGCGCCCAGGCACACCGCGCGGCGCCCTGGGGCCCACTGCGCAGCGCCCAGGCGCGCTGCGCAGCGCCAGGGGCGCCCCGCTCGGCCACTTGTTGGGTTGTACTAATATGGATCTAAATAGGGAAAAAACACCTAGAGGGGGGTGAATAGGTGTAAATAATAAACACTCAAAAAATCATTGCGCAATAAAACCCAATGCGGAAAAATAAATGAACACGCAAGATTTTTACGTGGAAAAACTCCAAACCGGAGTAAAAAACCACGGGACCGATAACACGGCGAAATCCACTAGAATTAACACACGTACAAGGTGATATAACGTACTCACAGACGACTCAACCTTTTACCATACGCTCCTAGTAGATCTTCTCCGCTCGCTCCACGACGCTTCTCGAATCCACGATCTGCGCCCAACGCTGAATCCACAGCGTCCAACGTCGAGTCCACGACGTCCGACCGAATCCACGGTCTTCACCCAGTAGCACGCTTCGAATCCACGAACGTACCTCGCTCCGAATCCACGAGAGCGGTTGCACCTTGAATCCACAAGGCCACGCGAGTCCACGCGCCGATTTGGGGTAAATCGTTGTTTTTGGGTGGTGATGATCCGCCGAATACTTAGATTAGAAATAGATCGGAAATACCATCTAAGTATTCATTGATTTGATTCTACTCAAAATCTGAGTATGGAAAACCTAGAATCAAATCAATCAATATAGATGAAGAAACATAGAATTAATCTATTGATTTCCTTTCTTCTCTATATGTGGATTTTTCTCTTTCGGTCGTATTTTTCTATTAAATTTGGATTACCCTAGAAAATGAATAAAGGGTCTATTTATAGGTTAGAAACCATTGGAAGAAGATAAGGATCAAAAACAACCTTTTCTGGAAATTTTCAGGACGGCGATCCGGATCGGATTAGCTGCGATCCGGATCGTCGTAGCGTGAAAGACAATTCCAGAAAACAGGGTTCGGGATCCGGATCGAAGTTCCCGATCCGGATCGTTCATACAGTTTCACCAAACACCATGTTCGGGATCCGGATTGCAAACCTGATCCGGATCGTTCAAGCACAAAGGTAAAACTAGTGTTCGGGATCCGGATCAAAGGATGCTGCGATCCGGATTGAACCAGTGTATGAACGAACACCCTTCGGGATCCGGATTGCAAGGTCTGATCCGGATCCTGAACATGTCCCATGTCCAGTTTTTGATTTTTATGCAATTAAAAATTCTTCCAGGTGTTTCTACACTACAAGAAGTATTCGGATCACCAAAAATCTTTAGTTAAACATACCTGATCCTTTTGAATTCTTCTTTCTTGAGATTGAGGTATATGATCCAAACTTTTTCATCTTCAATCTTCAAGACTTAATACTTTCACGAAATACGCCAACTCAAATTCCGTAACAATCTCCCCCTTTGGCGGTTTCGTGACAAAACACAAATCCACTAAAGAAAATTCAAAAAGGATATTTTTGTTGCTATCACCATACAACAAAAATTTACAATGGAGATCCAAAAATTAAATACATGAGATAAACTCCTAAAACAGACTCTAGACTTAGACATCTGTACTCTCTGCAAAAGAAATCATTCTTGACAAAAAGATCATGAGATACCTCAAGAATATCTAGCATACAAAAACAAGCAGAGATGAAGTTTATACTCATCATGACATTTAGTAATTCAGATATGTAATAAATCAGAATCAATCATTGACATATCTTCTAAGCAATAAGATTCCAAATGTCATAACTTTGCTTTGTTAGTAATCAAACAACTTGTTAGTAATAATACATGTCCAAATAGTTAGTCAAATAGTTAGTAGGGACATGCAACAAATCACAAGATAACCGAGTTGTGATACTTACCTTCCACCAAAGTCAAAGTTTGAGTTCGTTCAAAGTTCTCACACAAAGTTTTCTCTACTCTCTCTCCCCCTTTTTGTCACAAACAAAGCCAAAAATGTAGTCAAAACTACAAAGTGTAAGGAGAGTTAAAAGTTCCAATATCAAGAAAAACCTGAGAACTAAAAAACTAAAAACTAAGTCCTAAAAGGTAAAACCCTGCAGAAAAGATTAAAAAGAAAATGAGTCAAAAAGCAATCAACTATCAGAATCAGAGTCTTCAGAGCTCGTACAGCCCATTTTAGAGAACATCTTTTTCACCAGCTTGTTCATTGAATTAACCTTCTTAGTTATGGTAATATGAGCTGCCGTGATGAGCTCAAGCTCATTGGAAATTCTTTGCTGTTCCTTCGAAATCTGTTCCAGCTTAACGGATAATCGTTGTTGTTCTTTGTAGATGGATGAGACTGATTCTTCATTCGCTGGTGCGGGTGCTGGTTGTGATGGTGATGCGGCAGTGCTTGTACTGGGTTTCGTTCCGAATGCAGGAACTGGAGTGACATGTGGCAACTTGTGGAGGGACTTAACAATGGTAGACTCATCGATCATGCTCAAGCATTGATGATAAGTTGTTGAACTAGTATCAACCTGAAATTTCTTTAAGATCCTCATTATAATTAATGGAAATGGAATTCTTTCAGTGGGATGAGGATGCTCAACATATCTCGCCATTCTATTCCAAATAATGTATGGAATGTTGATATTTAATGCCGTTGCCTCTGACGGATGTCCTAAGAGATACAAAAACAGCAACCGATCCCATCTCACGACTTTCGTCTGCATATTTGGAAGGATATTGTAACATGTGATGAAGTTTAGAAATCTGTACTCAAGACGAAGTTCTTTGGATTTGACAGATTTCTCTGTTGATTGTGTTCCCTCCAAACAAATTCCCTCTATAACTTTTTGCCACATCGTGTTTGTCAAACTTATTCCCTTCAAGTAATGAATTCCTGTCTTGCTGGCTTGCATTCCCAAAACCTCGCCAATCAAATGTGGAGTAATCTTAAATCTTGTGCCTTCGATATTCGTGTAAAACTCCATTGGACCATTTTCAAACTCTCGAAGGTGCCGTGCATTTGTATAGAAGGTCCTCACGTGATGCAGACAGTAGCCAAGCGTTTCTGGGAATCGGCATACTTGAATAAGGTTCGCTTGTTCAATCAGAACACCAAACTCAGGGGAGTGACCTCGTAGAGCCTCAATGTTAACATGCCTCTCGCCAATGCATTCACGATGTGCAAAAGCTCTAAGACGATCAGCGTTAACGAACACTTCTTCCACACGTGGCGGGGAGTCAGGAGCTATCGGCGTGTCAACATAATGTCCTGTCGTAGTCCAAAGCGTCTAGTTATTCGCTTTCTTTTCACAGAGATGGTTGGTGCAGCCATAGGTGCTTTTCCTGTGTCCATGGTTGCCTTTCCCTTTGAACCATCGGAGGCTTTTCCTTTTGAACTATCAGACGCCTTTTGTTCAGGTTTAACAGGCAATGATTCATCATCGTCTGCCAACTTATCCCAGTACTCCATCATTGTCTTTTCAGTTTCTGAGTCACTAATAAGATCAAATTCACCCTTTCGTTGAAGTTTCTTGGCTCTTTTCAATTTGTTTGTAGCTCGAGTATGCACCATTGAAACCAAGAGAAGAATGATCCATGAGAATTGCATTGCTGTGCGCGCTTTAAGAAGATTGAATCCTGTGAGGAACAACTCAAGAACACGAAAAACGTCAATTTTCAAAAATTTGAAAAATTGTACCCAAACAATCATAATCATGTAGAGAAGCCAAGAATCAAATTAGTTTTGGAAAAAGAATTTTAAAAATAGATCAATTCCATGATTTTAAAAATTCCTCTTATATGCCCTAAAACAGAATTTTTAGAAATCGAAGCCCAAAAATTCGTTAATCTTGAGAAAACCCAGCATATAATCAAAACTAATCTACCCAGAGTTCTTATTTCAAAAGAAATTTGACCAAAAACCATTCACAAACGAAAAAGATAGAGAAATTTCATCACGTTTTGGTGAAAAATATAGAAAACCTGTGAAAAACCGAGATTTTGATCAATAAAACTTACTTGGAAGAAGAACTTGAGTTAGGAAAGCTCCAAGATGCAAGATTTCTAGAGAGAGAAACTAGAGGCTTAAGAACAAAGATTGGGTAAAAGAAATCAAAAACCTCTTGTTCTTATTAAACCCTAGCCGTGATCCGGATCGGATCGAGATTTTGATCCGGATCGGCCACCCGCAGGAAAAAGCCTGCGTTCGGGATCCGGATCACTTACCCGATCCGGATCGGCTCCAACTTTTTCTTCAGAAAAATTTAGAAAAATTCCATAAAATCCAGAAAAAGTATGTAAGCACTTTAGCATATCAACTTTAAACAAAACTCATCGTTTCATACAACAAGAAATAGATTATACCAAATCTATCAAAAATACTCAAAAATGAAACGAAAATTTATGAAAATTAAAACACTTAAAGTTGAACAACTTCAATTACATCTATCCTGATCTTATGCGTAATGCTTTATCAAATCATCAATTTTGGTAAAGAAAATGAAATACCAAGATCAATAGATGTTTGAAATCCCAGATAAGTTAGATAATATATCTAGACAATCTGTTGAAGGAGTGGCTCTTTGAGCATCTTTTATCAAAAATCCCACCTTATACCAACCATGAAATACGACTGAGTCAAGTATTTCAATATGCATTTCATCATCAATTTTTAAACACAAAAATTTGCTTTGCATTACATGTGGG
>JAQOTM010001423.1:0-38741 GCA_029168755.2 Tillandsia fasciculata | reverse complement strand
GAAATTCTTATCCAACGGGCCCGAGCCCGGTAGTCCTGCTACCATAAGATAAGATTTCCAAGGTTGCCGATAACACCCGCAAGTGTTACCCCGTCCTGCCGGGGGACTTGTCATACGGGACACTGCCCGACAGGGTCACTGCCCAACTCTGACAAGAGTACTCTATCTACCAGTCATACGGGTCGCTGCCCGGGAGAGGGACCCTGCCCAACTCCTGACCGTTGTACGTTCGCCCCCGGAGGTACGCCCGTTTTATCTTTAATTTTTCTTTCTTTTCTTTTCTTTTTCTTTCTCTTTTATTTTAGTTCTTAGCCTCTTTGCTTTTGAACACTTGCTTTCCTTTCTTATTCGAGCTTATAGCTCCCATTTTGCCACTGGCAATTTACTTTCTCTTTTCTTCGAGCATTTAGCTCCTTGCTTTCACTTTTAGCCCTTCGAAAGTACCTCGTCCGACGGGTCACTGCCCAGGGAGTCCTGCTCCACTTGACGAGTCTCAAATTCGAAGGCGCCATTTACATTCTCTTTATACTTTTTAGCCACTTTTAGCTTGCTCTTTAAACTTTGCCTTTTTACAACAATTTACCTCTTATCCTAGGTCTCGCCATAAGGATAACTAGAGAGTCTCCTGGACTCTTAAACATTTCACCTTCATTTATTTAACTCAAATTGAAGTTAAAGTTATTGTCCATTTGCCCAGACACCCTATGACTTTCTAGGGTTATATCTGTTAAACTCTTTAACCTGGGATCTTATCCCACTTTTCCTGATTCCTCATTGAATCCTAGAGTTAACTTAACTCTATTTTCCTGTTCCACTATTAACTTAGAGTTACACTGACTCTAATTGCATGTTCCACTGTTATATTAGAATTACATGACTCTACTTTCCTGTTTTCCCTTTCATATCTCCACATTTGATCCATTGTTCCATTCTCTTGATTCCTTACTGAATCCTAGAGTCAACTTGACTCTATGCTGACCTCTAATTCACCTTAGGTTTTCTTTACCTAAGATCCATGTCATACTCATCTTAGAGTTCCTTGACTCTATGTTGAACACTAATTCTCCTTAGGTTCTCTTTACCTAAGTTCCATGCCATATACACCCTAGAGTTCTCTGACTCTATGTTGATCACTAATTCTCCTTAGGTTCTCTTTACCTAAGTTCCATGCCATATACACCCTAGAGTTCTCTGACTCTATGTTGATCACTCTATCCAGTGTCCTTAGGTTATCACCTAAGACCATGCCACTCGTCCTCCCTAGGATAACTCCTAAGTTCGATGTCACTCGTCAAACCCCTAAACTAGGTTTTCTCCTAGTCTTACTACCAACAGTCTTGTTTCCTTATGTCACATGATTCCTAGGGTTATACCCTAACATGATCACAATTATAAATAGCTAATCTATTTCATGCATGCAATTATTTCAACTCATCTATAATTAATAATTGTCTCTACGCATGCATATTCATCATATATCTTTGGCAACCAACAGTTGCTCTTTTCCTCTGTGTCCATTTGCACATGCACATATATTCCTCTATCTCTGGCAACCAACAGTTGCACTTTTTCATCTGAATCCATCTACACATGCAATCTTAATCATAATTACCTAACGCCTCTAACAGGCTACTATCATGCTTCTAGATCAAAAGCAAAGGAGCAAGGGGAGAGGTCACCCAATTTCGGCAGAATCCCCCACCTTGTAGTGTACCCAATTGCTTGTAGACACTTGCAATTGGTCTCCGCGCGATTCCACTTGTTTCCTCGAGCTTGCACGCAAAACGATGCACATCCCTCGAGTCTGCACGCAAAACGGTGCACGCCCTCTAAACCTGCACGCAAAACGGTGCACGTCAGTAAAACCCATACGCAAAACGGTGCGCGCCATTTCAGCCTGCACGCAAAACGATGCGCGCCAACTCAACCTGCACGCAAAACGGTGCACGTACCTCGAATCTGCACGCAAAACAGTGCACGACTCACTGTAGGGTTGCACGCAAAACGGTGCACAATTTTTCTGACCCTACATGCAAAACAGTGCATAACATTAGCGACAGCACGCAAAACGGTGCGCGACAACATGAACTGCACGCGAAACGATGCACGTACCTCGAAACTGCACGCAAAACGGTGCATATTTGTCTGTAGGGTTGCACGCAAAACGGTGCATATTTTTCCTAGCCCTGCACGAAAAACGATGCAACCATTAAAATCTACACGCAAAACGTTGCGTATTGGTCCAACCCGCACGCAAAACGGAGCACTTACCCCGAATTGGCACGCAAAACGGTGCACATCTGACTGTAGGGTTGCACGCAAAACGGTGCACATTATTCCGACCCTGCACGTAAAACGAGACGTATTGTTAGAGTCTACACGAAAAACGGTGCCCGTTAGTCCAACCTGCGCGCAAAACGGAGCACATACCTCATATTGGCACGCAAAACGGTGCACGCTCCATTTTCCAACTTTGCACGTAAAACGGTGCACGTATTCCAAGCTTGCGCCCAAAACTGTGCACATTTGTCGAATTCGCACGCAAAACGGTGCATGTTTCCCCCGAGCGGCACGCAAAACGAGACGTGCCCAAAACGCTCGCAAAACTCGCGTAGTAAAACGGCACAGAAAAGTTGGGTCCCTAACATGCACGTGGCAAAGGAGTCAAATCCAAAATCCAAAAGGAAATCTTAAAACTGTGCCAAAAATACCGCAAAAATGACAAACGGGGCTTACCTCGACAACATCGTGCCGTACAATCACGCCCAATAGGCCTTTGGAACATCTTGCACGCTCCACGGAGTCCACGGCGCGCTCGTGCGCCCTCGAAAACCCCGGGCGAAATCGCCCGGATCGCCTCCTGGTACGCTCGGGTGAAGCCAAAAAGGGAAAAAGAAGGAAAAATGGGCCATTTCGGGCCTAAATAGGCCGATCCCGAACTTTCGGGCGCACCTTTCGGGCGCCCGAAAGTTTTCGGGCGGCTACAGTAAGAGCCCCCGCCGCGGTCCACGCGTCCACGACGCGCCAGCTCAGCGCCACGCCACCACGCTCGGCCAACCGGGGAGCGACACGCGTCCGTGGACCCATGCACCGCGACCACGGAACAGCGGCGGCCAATGGGAGGCCGCCACGTGGACCGCACTACCTCAGCGGTGGTTGCGTCTTGTCCCATCAGCGCGTCACATCGCGCTGACCGGCCAATGGGGGGCCGACACGTGGCCTGCCCCGCTGACACGCGCCAGGCGCGTCGCGCCTTCCCCGCGCACGCCCACGCTCCCCCGGTCAGAGCGACCAATGGGGAGCGACACGTGGCATTTCCCCACCTACCGCGTGCCTCGGGCCGCGCGCCACAGCGCGTCGCGCGCGCTGCCCTGCCTCGGGATTCACGCCCGCGCCTCGGGATCCGTGCCCGTTGCCTCGGGATCCGTGCCATTGCCTCGGAATCCGTGCCGACTGCCTCGGATCCGTGCCGCTACAGTAACTTCCGGGCGCGCACAGTGGATTTTCGGGCGCACCCGGACCTGGACCGGGCTGCTACAGTGAACCGGGTTCGCTACAGTGCAGCCCGGTTCGCTGCAGCCCGAAAAACCAACATGCTACAGTAACTTTCGGGCGCCCGGAACCCACTTTCGGGCGCCCGAAACTTGGGCCCAAGCCCAGTTTCGCCCGTTTTCGCCCGTTCTCGCCCGTTTTTCGCCCGTTTTCGCTCAAATTTGACGGGCAGCCACAGTTTAACTTGCTTTACCTCCTGGTACTTGAACTTTTCAGTTTGGACCATTTCTAATTTACCAAAAGTCCCACTGTATTTAATTTTGCTGGCGGAGCCCGTTCTCTCAATCCGGGTGTCCGATCAACACGAAATTTTTACTGTGGCCATAAAACATATTTACGGAGCTCCCGTAATTTTCTCGGAATTTTCTGAAACTGTGAATTTTTCACTTACCATCTGGGCCCACTTTCTCATATAAAATTCTAGATCACTAATTTTAACTCCGATTTGGGCCCGATTCACTTCCGAGTAACCCCTTTACTTTTCTACTGCCATAAAAATAGTATTTTATACTATTTTTATTTACATTTGTTTATATTCCAAGTTCTTGTCCACTACAATATATATACATTTGTATATAGATTTGTATATATATTGTAAGAATTCGAATTTTTATTGTAAGTAAATAAGAGGAAAAGAATGGAATATCCAGTTGACCACTTTTTCCACTGTGTAATTACACAGTTTACGAGGCTAAAATGTCGCTTTTCAATCCGAGCCTAATCTCGAAAATCCGAGATCACCAGTGCGACCGTCTCGTCGAACCGATCGAAAGTGATATTAAGCAAGTTCAGATCCAACGGTCGGATCTTCCAGAAATCAGCGAAGAAGCGGGCGGGACCCGCGACTTAAGTGAATAGTGCCTTGGAACAGTAGATGAATAGTAACCCTATTTTCGAATTGCCCTAAGTGCCAACGTTAGCCGATTCGCTGTCCGGACTCCGATCATAGTGATCCAGGTAGTCGATTTGAACGGTTTCGTCGTCCTGAACGCAATGGCACTGACGGAATTTCCATTTGACGACCCTAGAGTCTCAAAAAGTGTAATAACTGTATTTCGGAACAGTATTTTATGGACCGAGATTTTATCCGGGCAGTTTCTCGAAAAACAGAAATCGCTACCTGATAGGTTTCGTCGAGCCGGACGTCGTGGCGAAGTCCATTTTTCGTTTCGACGACAGAACGCCTCGAAAAGCGTGAAATACGGTGAAAATACGGCTTTTTGCACAAGAATCCCTATAGTTCTTGCCTCGATTTGCGTGCCACCTTTGTGGTGAGGGACCTTGATGTGAATGTTGCATACTGTGAGGGACTAGACACTGAATGTCATAAGATGGAGGGCTAAAGTGCAAAGTTGCACCATGTATATAAATACATGTGCTAGGGCTAGGGTTTACTTAGAACCCCGTAGCCTCAGCCCACAGCCGCAGCTTCCAACAACCTACCCCTCTCTGCCGCGCTCCCCGGAACCTCCCCGCGCCGGCCGCCGCCTCTCCCTTGCCGGAGAAGAAGGGATCAAGAACTCACCTTGATCTCGGGTGATTGGAGAGGAAGGTGATCGAGAAGGTCCTAGGTGATCAAGACCTGGTCCTGTGGAGTTTCCCGTGAAGCCCCAACCGAGCTGAGGTGAATCCGGCCCCAGCCGCCGCCGTGCGCCGCCGCGGCCACCTTCTCCTTCCACGATTTTCCGACGAGGTAAGCTTGTGGAAACTTTTATTTTCAATTGGCCTTTGAACCCTTCTAGAGTGTTCCTGACCTCGAGAGGAATCTCTCCATGAAGTTTGGGCCGTCGCCGTTGTCTCGATCGTCGGCGGGAGCCCCGTCGCCGAAAATTAGCACTCTTGGCCGCCGCCAGACGCTGCTGTCATCCGGCCGTCGAATTCAAGATCAGCACCGTTGAGATCTTTCCACCAGTCGACTGCAGCGCCTCCACAAAGTTGGAGGGCCATCGGTGGAAGATCGGTGCCGCGCGGGGAAGCCCTAGAAACCGGTTTTCTTCATCTTGGCCGACCTCGGCCGTCCGGCGCCGCCGCTGCCTCCCGCCGCCGGCCATCGCCACCAGAGGCTCCCTGGCACCAACAGGAACCTTTTGGTCCAAGTTGCACCGGCTCGGAGGTGCTCGGCCAGAATCCGCCATTAACGGCCATTGGAGCTCCACCGAGCTCCGCCGCCGCGCCTTGCCGACGCTCCCAGACACCGGAAAACCGCCCAGGTGAGCTTATTTAATCCTTAGGAGCTTCTCCATCATGTTGCATTGGTTTATCAACGTCGGGATTTTTATCCCCAGGGTTGCACCCGATTTGGCGTCATATTGGACTCCGGCCATCTCCGGCGGTCCGAGCTCCGGCGACCTCTTCAGGTAAGACCTAGAGGCCATTTATATGCTTCCCATCATTTTGGTTTCGGTCTGGGGCATCCCTGTAACTCGGTTTCCAATGTTGCACCCGAGCCACCCACTTCGGGCTTGCCTCCGGCCGCCGCCGCCTCCGGCCACCGGCGCCTGACCTGGCCTGAACCAAACATCTTCTGGGACCTTCATTTATCTGGTGCTCCCCTCTGTGGCAGGTCTGAACCTGTGCTGCTCAAGGTGAACCCAAACCGAGCCTTAGCTTGCATTATAGGTGCACCACCTAGCTCCGGCCACCTCCTCCGGCCGATCTCAGGCAAGCCACTGGTGAGCCCCACTGTCCCTAGTCCATGCCTAACACCATGCTTCAGTTAACTCTAGATTTGGTCAAGTATAAATCAAGTTGGTGCATAGTTGTCATTGGAACCCTAATGATTATGGGCCAATTTTGTAAATGGGCTCGGTCTCGGCCCAATCCTGTGAGCACGGGCTTCGTCTCGTCATAACGAACGCGCTGAAAGTTACGGCGCAGCTGTTGGACCCCCGGGTTTCAAGAACGAGCCGAAACGAGCGATAATGTTAGGTTTTTATGCAAATTAAGAAATTATTATGGGTCAAATTGTAAATAGGACATGATGGCAGTCTTTTGACGGTGTTTACACACCTACTAGGCATCTTGTTAGAGTTCAGTAGGTTCTCGTTGATCGGGAATCAGATTTTGTTCGGTAAATCGGCGATATTGTCCCGTTTAAGCGTCCCGTTACTGTGGTGTCGTCGGGATGGGTATGTGTGAGTTTATTACTGATTCTAGCTCCTTGCTCAGGACCCAGCTGTTCAGCACCAGCCTCCCAGTAGCTGTGCGGGAGTTCGAGGATCTGCCTTCATTCAGGTGGGTTATCTTCGGTCCGGACTGTATCTTTTCGGCCCTCTGGTTGCTTTAGTCCAGTCGGACACCTGTTTTTGATTAGCCCTGCTGATTTTATCTATATGTCATATGACCTATCTTGACAGACATTGATTTCTTTAGACATATCATGTGCACCTGGTTGTCAGCTTTTATATCTTGGTACATAGATGTCACGATTCTGATTATGCCTGATATTTTCTGTCACCTAGGATACTTGCCTTATGTTCTGATTTAGTCCTGATGATGTTGCCGGTTCTTGATTTAGTCCTGATGATGTTGCCGATTTTTGATTTAGTCCTGATGATTTCTATCATATATGCCCCTTTGTTATACTGCATTTATATCCAGAGATACTGGCTTATATATTCATATATGCATGGTCGACCCATGATTTATATACAGACAGATAGTTGCTTCCCTGAGGGGATCTCGGCAGGTTTGCCGACTACCCGGTCACTAGACCGTGAGATTGAGCATTATGATTTACCACGCACTGTTGTACTTCACGTACACTGACAGTTTGGCCACCGTCGTTGTGTTCTTTACCGGTAAAGTGGTCTGGAGATTGGACCCGTGAGCCCGATTGCATATGTGAGTGCCGGGTTATTGTCAGCGGATGGGGTGCGGATCGGTGGTATTGCCTGAGGTTCTGTGAGACCAATAATGGCTTATGATGGATACTTGGATTTCTATTTTTGACGCATCATTCTCAGCTTCTTATGCTTGATTATTATAGCTATACCCTGATTTTCCAGCACTTATTGCCTGCAGATTTCTTATGCTTGATTATTTCAGTTTTGTCCAGATCTCCAGCATTATTTATCTGCAGTTTCGTATGCTTGATTACTATAGCTATACCCTGATTTTATTCCAGCATTTATTACCTGCAGTTTCCTTATGCTTGATTATTTGCCTATTCAGTTTCGTCTGTGGATTATTGATTAGCAGTAGATCTTACCTATTATTTCAGATTTACCCCTTGATTATTACTATCCGCAGATTATTGTACCCAGTAGGTACGATTAGCTATTTCTCGTCTCGTCGTGCCCACTGGGATACACTCCGGTGTGTCTCACACCCTCGGGTGACTGTTTTTCAGGTCGTTCGGGTAGTGGGGTGTCGGGACGATCCGGTGAGGCTGTCACGATAGAGCTGTCCCCTTGATGATATAGATTGATGATTGAGATCCCCGATGATCTGTAGCTGACTTCCCTTTATGTTATTTCAGCTTTCAGTTTATTTCGATATTTCAAATTGATGTTAGCATGTCTATTTGGATTATTCCTACTGATTAGTCATTGTTTAGTTTAGATGTTGATTGATCTCGGATTGATGTTTGGATTAGCCTAGCCGTGCATGTATAGGGGATTTCCTATATGTGTGGCGGTCTGTTACGCCCGTTTTGCAAACTCTGATTTATTCAAAAAAAAAAAAAAAAATTCAGACCTGATTTTTAAAACTCGGGGCGTGACAGATTAGATGGTATCAGAGAAATAGGTACACGGTACCTAGGAAAAATTGATTAGGATTTGGTTAGGACGAACCCTAGGATGACTTATGACGTGAGAGCACGGGGTATTTGTCTAGTTGTTAGGAGCTCAGGTGTATTTCACACTAATGAGTCGTTTCCTAATCTTGTTGTTGCGGCTAAGTGCGCTGTTAGCACGCGTTCTGGGCTTAGTGGTCATGGTAAGTGCAGTGTTAGCCGCGGTTGTGGTACGAGCCATGGGTTTGATATATCAGTGGAGCCTGAGGGCTCGGATTTTTGACAGCGGTAGAGGATCAGTTCACCGCATTTTGCTGGGTTAGTCCAGCAGATGGCTCAGCATCAGATAGTTGCTATTGTTGCACTGGCCCCACCACTAGTCCAGGTGCTTGGAGAAGTCATTGATCCTTCAGTTGTCCCTGCGTCACATGTTATGGTGACTGTTGTCGCAGCCGTGGTTATCAAAACTATGGTGTGGCTGCTATTACCGGAGATTCCCCGACTATAGCTATCGGGATGCTTGTGAGGTTAGCAATCTTGTTGCTTTGGACGGAAGGATCCTGACGACACTCAGCAAGTATTAGACCTTATTGAATTGTGTCCCAACCCAGATCAGTGTAAATAGTTGGGATTCATGATTATTTCGTTAGAAATGGTAGCAGTGAGCGCATTGGCGCAGACATGGTTGATGGATAGGCTAAATTCGGTGATCTATGGGCCCGATTGAAACTCTGGTTTGAGTTAGATTCAGATTCAGACCCCGCCTTTGGTACGAGTTTAGTGGAGTCTTAGTTACTCCTATGAGTATGCAACAATTTTAGATGTTGTGGCTACTACCGTGATGAGATATGACTGGAAAGTCTAATATACAGAGTGATGATGATAGCTTGAGGAATTTGACTTTTTATCCTAAAAGAATCCGATTTGTAGTTGATTCGCACATTGTGTGTGAATTGGTTTGGAGTCACGATCGCCCCTGCAATATTTGAGCTACGACTGGCGTCGCTAGAGCTGTGTTAGCAAGTGGTGATGCATTTAAGGTAATGGTGAACAGTGGAATATGGTTCTAGATTCCTGTGAGTAGCCAGAGCCGCACTCATGACCACGAGATGGTAGAGACAGTTGATATAGGTTTGTAGTATCGGCATAGAGATTGTGTCGTGAGGTATGAGTTATACCTTCTGCTGACTCCGGTGGGAGTCGTGTCCCCAACTTGATGTTGGCGACAGATCTATAGTATTTCACCTTTCTTTTGATAAGTATGTTGGCTGCAGACAATGTACTGTCGAAAGAGTGGTCTGAAGTGCTCTACCCCGTAAGGGGTAATATCGTGATTGGGTCTACTGGTTTGCTTATTTATATTTATAGTCTCCAGGGTTACCCTCTGGACAACGATGTTATAGTTTCAGTGATGATACCCCAGACCGTATTAGACCTTAGGTAGGTCTCAGACAGATCGCGTACATAGTGGATTATCTTTGTCATCATTGTGGACACTTGTCCTAACTTGTGGTCACTAGCCACGTTGATGTCGCCAGATTTTGCAACTGAGTTGATAACAGAAATATATGGTTTAAGCTCAAAAAGTTGGACAACATGTCCAAATCGGATATTTTAAGCTTTATGAATGGTGACCTTGGGTTGCCATGTTTTATGATGCTAAGAGACTAATCGGGTGATATTTAACCGGCAGTTGTGCGTCCTTAGTAGTCTGAGGTTTAGTTCTAGCAACTGGTGGTGAAAATTATGCCACAAACGATTATAAAGTGTAAGAAGAGATTCCCTACCTTATATGATTTCACTTAAGAAAATGAATCTAGTGACCTTTGTCAGTGTTCGGCCTCGATAGTCAGCCTAAACGAGTAAGACCGTTGAGTTCTGCCAGCACAAACTGTAAGTTATGTGAAACCAGAAAAGAGTATGAGAGCTGGTTGCCACATCGGATGTGATCACATCAACCCTTAAGCATCGGATCGTATCCGAACTCCGAGGTTAAGCGTGCTTGTGCGGTGTAGCCTTGGCTGGGCGTGTAGCATCCCTACGGGAATCAATGGAATTTGAAATATAAAGCAGTTAAGCCTTAAAATTTGGCAACATGTCAAAATCAAGTCTGTTAAGTCTTTGTGGATGGCTCGAACTGCTAAAGGACTATGATCTCACTATCCAGTACCACCCAGGTCGGGCCAACGTGGCCGAAAGAACGTGTCCCCAGAGCTGCTAACGATCACGGATCAGGACCGCTTGATTTCTAAGTTCCAGCGTCTAGACTTGGAGATCGTTCCTTGGGATCTACCGCTCGACTTTTAGCGATGGTAGTGCAGCCTACCCTACTTGATCGCATAAAGGAGGGGCAGCAGTCGGACCCCTCCTTCCAGAAGATCCAAGAGCTGATATCACTGGGACAGACTGACGATTATCAGCTGCACGCCGATGGCTCTATCCGATTCAGGGGCCGTTGGTGTGTTCCAGATGACGTCGGTGAGCGCCGAGTTGTCGGGCCAGAGCTACTTGAGGACGCAGAGGCCAGAGTGCGGGTAGCAAGGCAGCAGTTGCTGACCGCGCAGAGCAGACAGAAGAGCTATGCGGACCAACGACGACGAGACTTGGAGTTCCAAGTAGGCGATCACGTTTTGGTATCGCCAACTCGGGGAATCAAGCGTTTTGGGATTCGCAACAAGCTCACTCCTCGATTTGTCGGTCCCTTCGAGATATTGGAACGCATTGGTCCTGTAGCTTATCGACTGGCTCTTCCTCCTAGCCTCGCCCGAGTGCATAATGTCTTCCACGTCTCCATGCTACGGAAGTATATCAGGGATCCTTCACACGTTATCAGCCCCACCGCCGTTCAGCTTCGCGAGGATCTGAGTTATGATGAGGCATGTCACGCCCCGGGGTCGAAACTGCGACCCGGGCTCGCCAACAGATCCGCCACCTATGCCAAAACCCGCATAGGCGAAGCGTCTAACCTGCAAAAGATAGTACTATAGCTACACAAATATCAGAGCTGAAATAAAATGCTGTAAAATAAAATCCAATTACTATACATCATGAATTAAGGTACAATATCCATTCCCTCAAATACAGATAATCATCATACAATGTCCTCAGTACAGCATCTCTCGACTATAAAAGGAGATAAACTAAAACTATAGTACATCAGTCTCTCCAAATACAAAAGATCTCTCTCCTGTGATAAACAGTAAAAACCAGCCAACAGCTACGAGGAATCTCCAACCAGGGGATACAGCTACACTCCTCGGGTGGTACGATCTAGCTCGTGACTCCCTCGCCCCGAACAACGACCGAAGATCAGCAACTCCAAAGAGGACTCTGCAAAACAGGGGGGAAAAGAAGAGGAAACAACAGTGGGGGTGAGAACCACTAGTAAACCAGTAGCCTCCCCCTGTGGGTAAAGCCTCAAGCTCCGGCGTACCCACTAAGTCTACTAGAGGCAAGAAAAGGGCAGGTAGTAAAGCTGTAAACAGAACTACTGAATAAAAGGGGAAACCACAACAAGTATGCCTCTAAATGCAATACCGAAGGAAATGACGGTATGAGTGCACCAGGAAACAACATCTGGATAAATAGACCCAATCTAGTGCCACCAGTAAAACTGGTACTGCCTGCTCTGCTGTCGAACTCAAGAACCCAGTCTGGTGCCCGGCGCTCTGCACCGTGGAAAGCCTACTCCGGAGTGGCACTCGAGGGGAGCGACCCACACGAGTAAAGTATCGCTGTATCAAGCATCTCTGTAACCACTGTCTCATAATAGCAGGACTGGATCATGACTATGATCAAAGTGGGAAACTCCGTCCACTAATGAAACTCCGATCCAATACAATAATACTCAAAAGTGGGAAATACCATCCACTAGAGAAATCTAATACCCAATCTGATGCAATAGTAAACATCCGGTCAACCGCCCAAAGTCCGCGGTCACCGCAATAAACCCCAACCCACAATTGGGTACAATAATCAAGATCCGGTCAACCGCCTACTGTCCGCGGTTGCCGCAATATCCCAATCCAACATCAAGTACACCCTGTCACTGACCCGCAGGTCCCAGCTACACTATCCCCAAACCTCTGCTCGAACTCGAGCAACATGACTCAAAAGTCCAAATGAAAAGGAGAAAGAAAGCAATCATGGTTTCTCCTAAGTCAAATCCCAATATGATAGTGTAGCAATAAAATAGTGGCCTATCTAGATGTCCAAATAAGCATGCAAAAGTCCTCAGCAATGTGAAAGGGAGAATATGTCAAATAACAGTTTTACATGTGTAATAATTAATAATATCCACAAAATACAACCATCATGCTAAAATCATCAGGCAACTACACATGTAAATAATCCCTGATCCATAATAAATCCCAGAGTGGCACCCGCACCTAGATACGTCATTATGTTCCAACAATTAATCCATTTAATCCACTTTCATAAAATCTAGGTGCTAATAAAGCATGTTAATTATCACTATTAAATTATTCCAATGATCATGTTCCAACAGCAATATTATCCCAATAATATCCCCAACATGCTATATCCACAAAATTAATCTCAGATGATAGGCTCACATGTATATCAGACAATCATGCATAATAATCAATCAATATGCTCAAAAGTGGGGTTCTCTAATAAACTTAGTGAGCAAGTCAGAAGTAGAGGCATGCAACAACCACCCACCTGAAGCGCTAACTGTCCGGGTCCATACAGCTGAAAATACCAAAAACTCCAATCCTGCGCTCCAACAAGAACAGTGCACCCGAAACACTCCTGGCACAACACAAAGTCCACTAAATACACTTAGGCTCCCAAATAGTGCTCTTACAAATACATACAACAACAGTCCCAGAACTGTTAAATTATCACCTGTAGAAAGTGCCCAAAAATTCCAAGAAAAATATCACGGCGATCCTCGCGTCGATAGCTTCGCAACGGTACCTTGTACACCCAAAACTGAGATCGGTAAGTCAAGATAAAAATTCGGCAAGAGGGGTACACCACACTGAAAACTGTGCTAAAAACTGTGCACTGTTCACTGAGAAAACAGTGATTATCACCTTCGAAACAATTTTCTAAAATCCCAGAAAAATCACCACTGTGTTCCTCGCGACGAGTAGATCAAAATCGACTCTTGAATCGCCTCGATCCGATGTTCCTAGGCCGAGATATAAAATCGCAAGTGGTGCTGTCCAAAATCCACCACAGAAAAATGGGGGTCAAAGATGCCTCGGGAAACGTGCCAAAAGTGCGAAACGGAGCGAAGCGATCAACACGAAAATCGAAGCCTTACCTCTTAGGAACACGCTGTCGAAGAAATCGTCCAAAAACTCCTCCTGGTTTGCTCACAGTGAATTTTTGAATAATCTGCGACGGTAATGGGCCGAAATGGGGAAAACCGAGGCGAACTGTAAAAATGTTATCGCCGTTGCCGAGCTTCCAGATATTCTGAGAATCCACCAAGAGATCAAGGACATCAAGGGGAACAAACTTTGTATTGAGCTCTCCCTCCCATTCTCTCTCTATGGCTCGGAAAAAGCAGAAGAAGAGGGGAGTGGGCTGCCTTTTATAGGCCCACCAAAAGAATTCTAAAATGACCAATGGGTCCCGGATTTCGGGCGCCCGAAAAGATTCGGGCGCAAACAGTGCGGCCCGGCCCGCACTTTCGGGCGCGCACAGTAACCCGGCCCGGCCCGGCCCACTCCGCGCACGCGATCCGGTCGGACCGCACGACCGTCCGACCCGCTCCTCGCGCCGACACGTGTCCCCGAACACCACACAGCGGATCCGGCCGCTCCCCACACGCCGCGTGGCCCTCCTCGGTCAACGCAGCCATTGGCGCTGGCCAATGGCGGCCGCCACGTGGCGCACGCGTGCGCCACGTCGGCGCCGTGGCCGCCACGCCCGCCGGCCCGCTGCCACGCCGCCTGCCGCCTGCGCGCCTGCTCCGATTGTCGCCGCCGCCGCCGTCCGTACGCGCACAGTGACGCGCCCAATCCCCGCGCGCCACGTGTCCAATCCAAACACTCGCTGCACCCGGTGCACGACAATCCCAACACCGAACCAACAACGTACTGCCACGTGTCTCCAACCGGTCCACCGTGCACCACGCACCGTCCCTGCCTGTCGCGCACAGTGGCGCGCCCAATCCCCGCGCGCCACGTGTCACGCCTCTCGCTCGCTGCACCCGGTGCACCCGACTTCATGAACCGAACCAATGACATCCTGCCACGTGTCTTCCCGCCCAGTCCACCGTACACCACACTCCTCCGTAGACCGCTACCAGTGAGCCCTCCAATAGGAAGCCGCCACGTGGCACCCCGCTCTGGTGCACGCCGGCGCGTGGACCGCGCGCCTGCCCGCGCCCCTGCCGCGCGCTGCGCGCTGACCGCGCCTGCCCGCCGCCGCGCTGCCGCCTGCCCGAGGCCCCGCCGCCGCTCTCCGCGCTGCCCGCCGCCGCCGCCGGCGATCGCCGGAAGTACTGTTCCGGCATGAACAGTAACCCGAGCTCCGATTTGACAAGTGGGTAGTCCATTTTGACCGTTTTCGCGCGCTGAATCCGAATTTGACGTCCGTTTCGCCAAATTCCAACTCTAAAAATTGCCGAAGGTACCCGGAAGTGCGTTCTTAGTCCAAACTTCGTGCGGAGCCCAATTTAAATATCCGATTCGCGCGAAACCACTTCTAAACCCTCCACGGGGTCCTCTGATCACTCACAGGGTCCATATAAGTCCGATGTCCAACACTTATGTCCAATTATGCCACAAACACCATGTAGGCCTCCAATAGCCACCCCAACGCACTGTAGCAGCTCTGCGGAGATCCGGGTCATCACAAGGCACCTCTGAAGATCCTGGCTCGAGATGAAAAGAAGCTGAGAAGTAGATCGATCCCCTATGTCAAGGTACAATGGGAGAACCATGAAGAGCGCGAAGCCACGTGGGAACGTGAATCAGCCATGTTGGAGCGCTTTTCCCATTTATCTGACTCCTAGTTGTATTAAGTTTCGGGGACGAAACTTCTTTTTAGGTGGTAGAGATGTAAGAATTCGAATTTTTATTGTAAGTAAATAAGAGGAAAAGAATGGAATATCCAGTTGACCACTTTTTCCACTGTGTAATTGCACAGTTTACGAGGCTAAAATGTCGCTTTTCAATCCGAGCCTAATCTCGAAAATCCGAGATCACCAGTGCGACCGTCTCGTCGAACCGATCGAAAGTGATATTAAGCAAGTTCAGATCCAACGGTCGGATCTTCCAGAAATCAGCGAAGAAGCGGGCGGGACCCGCGACTTAAGTGAATAGTGCCTTGGAACAGTAGATGAATAGTAACCCTATTTTCGAATTGCCCTAAGTGCCAACGTTAGCCGATTCGCTGTCCGGACTCCGATCATAGTGATCCAGGTAGTCGATTTGAACAGTTTCGTCGTTCTGAACGCAATGGCACTGACGGAATTTCCGTTTGACGAACCTAGAGTCTCGAAAAGTGCAATAACTGTATTTCGAAACAGTATTTTATGGACCGAGATTTTATCCGGGCAGTTTCTCGAAAAACAGAAATCGCTACCTGATGGGTTTCGTCGAGCCGGACGTCGTGGCGAAGTCCATTTTTCGTTTCGACGACAGAATGCCTCGAAAAGCGTGAAATACGGTGAAAATGCGGCTTTTTGCACAAGAATCCCTATAGTTCTTGCCTCGATTTGCGTGCCACCTTTGTGGTGAGGGACCTTGATGTGAATGTTGCATACTGTGAGGGACTAGACACTGAATGTCATAAGATGGAGGGCTAAAGTGCAAAGTTGCACCATGTATATAAATACATGTGCTAGGGCTAGGGTTTACTTAGAACCCCGTAGCCTCAGCCCACAGCCGCAGCTTCCAAAAACCTACCCCTCTCTGCCGCGCTCCCCGGAACCTCCCCGCGCCGGCCGCCGCCTCTCCCTTGCCGGAGAAGAAGGGATCAAGAACTCACCTTGATCTCGGGTGATTGGAGAGGAAGGTGATCGAGAAGGTCCTAGGTGATCAAGACCTGGTCCTGTGGAGTTTCCCATGAAGCCCCAACCGAGCTGAGGTGAATCCGGCCCCAGCCGCCGCCGTGCGCCGCCGCGGCCACCTTCTCCTTCCACGATTTTCCGACGAGGTAAGCTTGTGGAAACTTTTATTTTCAATTGGCCTTTGAACCCTTCTAGAGTGTTCCTGACCTCGAGAGGAATCTCTCCATGAAGTTTGGGCCGTCGCCGTTGTCTCGATCGTCGGCGGGAGCCCCGTCGCCGGAAAATTAGCACTCTTGGCCGCCGCCAGACGCTGCTGTCATCCGGCCGTCGAATTCAAGATCAGCACCGTTGAGATCTTTCCACCAGTCGACTGCAGCGCCTCCACAAAGTTGGAGGGCCATCGGTGGAAGATCGGTGCCGCGCGGGGAAGCCCTAGAAACCGGTTTTCTTCATCTTGGCCGACCTCGGCCGTCCGGCGCCGCCGCTGCCTCCCGCCGCCGGCCATCGCCAGCAGAGGCTCCCTGGCACCAACAGGAACCTTTTGGTCCAAGTTGCACCGGCTCGGAGGTGCTCGGCCAGAATCCGCTATTAACGGCCATTGGAGCTCCACCGAGCTCCGCCGCCGCACCTTGCCGACGCTCCCAGACACCGGAAAACCGCCCAGGTGAGCTTATTTAATCCTTAGGAGCTTCTCCATCATGTTGCATTGGTTTATCAACGTCGGGATTTTTATCCCCAGGGTTGCACCCGATTTGGCGTCATATTGGACTCCGGCCATCTCCGGCGGTCCGAGCTCCGGCGACCTCTTCAGGTAAGACCTAGAGGCCATTTATATGCTTCCCATTATTTTGGTTTAGGTCTGGGGTGTTACGGAATTTGAGTTGGCGTATTTCGTGAATGTGTTAAGTCTTGATGATCCGGATCAGACCTTGCGATCCGGATCCCGAAGGGTGTTCGTTCATACACTGGTTCAATCCGGATCACAGCATCCTCTGATCCGGATCCCGAACATTAGTTTTACCTGTTTACTTGCACGATCCGGATCAGGATTTGCAATCCGGATCCCGAACGTTGATGTTTGGTGAAACTGTATGAACGATCCGGATCGGGGACTTCGATCCGGATCCCGAACCCTTGGATTTCTGGAATCGTCAATCTCATTGTGACGATCCGGATCGCAGTAATTTCGATCCGGATCGCCGTCCGTAAAATTTCCAGAAACGGCAGGTTTTTGATCCTTATCTTCTTCCAATGGTTTCTAACCTATATATAGACCCTTTATTTCATTTCTAGGGTATCCGCTACATCGGTAAATAACGGGACGTTATAGAAAAACATTACCGATAGAAAAATCCACATATAGAGAAGAAAGGAAATCAATAGATTTAATTCTATGTTTCTTCATCTATATTGATTGATTTGATTCTAGGTTTTCCAAACTCATATTTTGAGAAGAATCAAATCAATGAATACTTAGATGGTATTTCCGATCTATCTTTGATCTAAGTATTCGGCGGATCATCACCACCCATAAAAACAACGATTTACCCCAAATCGGCGCGTGGACTCGCGTGGCCTTGTGGATTCAAGGTGCAACCGCTCTCGTGGATTCGGAGCGAGGTACGTTCGTGGATTCGAAGCGTGCTACTGGGTGAAGACCGTGGATTCGGTCGGACGTCGTGGACTCGACGTTGGACGCTGAGGATTCGGCGTTGGGCGCAGATCGTGGATTCGAGAAGCGTCGTGGAGCGAGCGGAGAAGATCTACTAGGAGCGTATGAAAAAGGTTGAGTCGTCTGTGAGTACGTTATATCACCTTGTACGTGTGTTAATTCTAGTGGATTTCGCCGTGTTATCGGTCCCGTGGTTTTTTACTCCGGTTTGGAGTTTTTCCACGTAAAAATCTTGCGTGTTCATTTATTTTCCGCATTGGGTTTTATTGCGCAATGATTTTTTGAGTGTTTATTGTTTACACCTATTCACCCCCCTCTAGGTGTTTTTTCCCCTATTTAGATCTATATTAGTATAACCCAACAAGTGGTATCAGAGCGGGAATAGGGTTGTAAACAATGGTTGAAGGTGGAAACATCAATCGACCCCCTTTCTTTGATGGAACAAATTATGCGTACTGGAAAGTGCGGATGAAAGCCTTTTTAATTTCCATCGACGAAAGGGTGTGGCAATCAATTGAATTAGGATGGTCTAATCCAACTGAAATTATTTCTGATGTTCGCACCTTAAAACCTAGGTCGAAATGGACCAAGGAAGAAATTGATTCATCTTCTTACAATGGCAAAGGAATTAATGCTCTATTTAATGCTTTGTCACAAACAGAGTTCTCTCGCGTCTCGGCATGTGAGACTGCGAAAGAAATCTGGGATGTTCTTCAAGTTACGCATGAGGGAACTAACCTTGTGAAGATTCAGAAACTGCAAATGCTTACGAGCAAATTTGACTCTATTTCTATGGCAGAAAATGAATCTTTCACAGACTATTACACACGATTGCAAGACATCGTAAACTCATGTGCTAACTTGGGAGAGAAGATTCCAGAATTTAAAGTTGTAAGAAAGATTTAAGAACTCTTCCTGAACGATTTCGCCCGAAGGTCGCAGCCATTGAAACAATTAAACACCCGGACGAAATGCGTGTAGAAGAATTAGTTGGTGCTTTACAAACTTATGAAATGACATTTCCTACTAACTATTCTTCTGGAAAGGCATCCTCTTCTAAGTCTTCAGGTTATGCATTGAAAACAACTAAAGAAGAAGACGCGGATTCATCCTCCTCGGACGATGACGAGAACCTTTCTATGGAGGACTTTGAGAAGCAGCTCGCTCTCTTGACAAGGAAGTTTCGCCGCAACTTTCGAAGGGGTAATTCAAGCAAAACTCCATCCTTCGGAAAGTCGAAGAAAGGCAAGGGTTCTTCAAGTTACAAGTCAAGAAAGCAAGAGAACTTCTCAAAGGATAAGAAAAGTTCAGAGGGACAAGTTCAGTGCTTCAAATGTCGAGGCTACGGCCACATTGCAACGGAGTGTCCCAACAAGAATCCGGCAAAGAAGAAGGCGATGCAAGTCGTCACTTGGGATGACAACTCAACGTCAAATGAGTCATCCTCAAGTGATGAAGAAGACAACGCGACAGCATTCCACGCGTCCACTACATCTTCACCCTTCATGTGCTTAATGGCAAGTACATCCGATTCATTGTCCAACTCCACTGTTGAAAAGATTGCAACGGACGATGAATCGGATAATTCTGAAGGTGAAGATTTTGCTTTAGCCTACCACAGACTTTTGAGGGATTCAAAGAAACTGGCTAAGCAAAACAAGGGGTTGAAAGGGAGATTGCAGGATCTCGAAGAAGAAGTAAAAAGGGTAACTTCTCTCTCAACCGATCTTGAAGTGGAAAGGGATAATCTGATAAAACAAATGTTTCCCTTCAAGAGTCCAATGAGCAATTCGAGAAGAATTATATAGATATGGTGAACAAAGCGAATTACTTCTTGAAGCTCAACGGCGAGGCTCGACAGGAAAAATTGGAAATGACGGAGACCATACGCCAACTAAAGGATGACTTAAAGAGATTTTCTTCTGGAAGGAGTAAGTTGGACAGGCTTCTTGGTCTTGGTCAAACAAATAAGTTCGGCCTCGGATACACTCAAACTGGAGACATTCCAAGTTCGAGTGGGACAGTTTTTGTGCCTCAGTCGGTATCTCCTCCTCCGACACCGGAATTCACGACAAGCAACGACAACAAGCCTACTTCATCCTCCTCGGGATCGTCAAGATCTAAGGTATGTTTTCGTTGTGGCATTTCAGGGCACATAAGGAGAAATTGCAAGACGGGAGCCAAACGCACACCTCAAGCACCTCTTGCAATGACTACCAAAAGGTGATTCCTCGAAATCAAATGCAAATCATTTGAAGGAAAAGAGCCTTGGTAGTTCACCGCTCAAGACGACATCATCAAGGAGCAGCAATCTTCAAGCAAGACGCTTTCACCTAGGAGATCAACTTCACGACCATTACCGACGCATTCCAAAAAGGTTTGGGTGCGCAAAGGTGAAATTTTCCCTTGTCTTGTTACTAATGTTTCCTTGCATGCATATGATAGTTCGTCTTGGTATCTGGATAGCGGGTGTTCCCGTCACATGACCGGTGACAAAAACTGTTTTCAAACTTTGAGAAAATCTCCGGAGGACTTGTTGTTTTCGGAGATGGTCGGTCTTCCAAAATTGTTGGAAAGGGAACGGTAGCTATTCCAGATGGCCCGGTTCTGAAAATGTGTTATTTGTTCATGGCCTTAAGACTAACCTCATAAGCATAAGTCAACTTTGTGATAATGGTTATTCAGTTAATTTTTCATCTGATAAATGTACTGTAACTGACAAGAACCATGCTTTCTTTTTAAAAGGGGTTAGATCAGAAAACAATTGTTATGTAGTTCCTCATAAAATTTCTGAAAAATGTAACCTAGCATCTTTGAAAAATGAAACACTTTGGCATGAAAGGCTAGGTCACATAAACTTTAAGGAACTTGCTAGAATTTCAAACAAAGATGTGGTCAAGGGGGTTCCAAACTTTCTTTTGAACAAAACATTGTGTGTGGCGGTTGCCAAAAGGGAAAACAGTCTAGGACTGCACACAAGAACTTGAACCACATAGGTACAAAACGGCCTTTGGAACTTTTGCACATGGACTTAATGGGGCCAACTCGTCAACCATCTTTGGGAGGTAAATGGTATATTTTCTTATTGGTTGATGATTTCTCTAGATATACTTGGGTAGCATTTTTAAAAGAAAAGGCTGATACTTTTGATTCTTTTCTCGAAATTTGCAATCGTATTATGATTGAAAAGAATGAAAAGATTACTCGAGTTAGAAGTGATAGAGGCGGAGAATTCATAAATTCCAAATTCATTGATTTTTGCACTTCTAACGGCATTAAACATGAATTCTCGGCACCTTATACACCTCAACAAAATGGTGTAGTCGAGCGCAAAAACAGGGTCGTACAGGAGATGGCACGTGTTATGCTTCATAGCCGGAACTTACCTTTATATTTTTGGGCTGAAGCGGTGAACACTGCTGTCTATGTTATTAATCGCGTGTATTTGCGCCCGGGGACTTTGAATACACCATATGAACTTTGGTTTTGTAGAAAACCTAACATCAAATATTTTCGTATCTTTGGGAGTCGGTGTTTTATTTTACGTGATCGCGAAAATCTTGGAAAATTTGACTCTCGAAGTGACGAAGGGATTTTCTTAGGTTATTCTACAAACAGCAGAGCATATCGAGTTTTTAACTTAGAATCTAAGACGATCGTAGAATCGATAAATGTTAAGGTAGATGAAGCTTTTCACTTTGAATCTGAAAAATCTACCCTCGATATCTCTCTTGATGATGATACACCTGCTAATGCATCTTCTTCTAACAATTCTTTCGATAATAATGATGCATCTAACGGTTCTTCAAGTTTATCTGATGTGCAGGAATCATCTCGTGTACCTCCGTCTACTCCTCTACCTCAAACGTTACGCATCTCCAAGGATCACCCTGAATCGAACATCATTGGAGATCCACAAGAAGGAGTTAGAACACGGAGACAATTGGTTTGCGGATTTGCATGCTATGTATCTCAAATCGAACCAAAGGAATTGATGAAGCTCTCCAAGATGACTACTGGATTAAAGCAATGCAGGAAGAGCTCCATCAATTTGAGCGAAACAAAGTCTGGGAATTAACGAAGCCTCCGAAGCAACACAATGTGATAGGTACCAAATGGATCTTCAAGAACAAGAAAAATGAAGATGGTACTATCATCAGGAACAAAGCAAGGTTAGTTGCTCAAGGCTACTCTCAAGTAGAAGGTATAGACTTTGATGAAACTTTCGCCCCTGTAGCTAGACTCGAGTCCATTCGTATCTTATTTGCGATTGCTTGTCATTTTAAAATCAAATTATTTCAAATGGACGTTAAGAGCGCCTTTTTAAATGGGTTTTTAAATGAGGAAGTTTATGTGGCTCAACCGAAAGGTTTTGTGGATCATAAACTACCTAACCATGTTTTTCGTCTGAAAAAGGCTCTTTACGGTCTGAAACAAGCACCGCGAGCATGGTACGAAAGGTTGACAAAGCACCTTTTGGAAAAGGGCTATACTCGAGGGGGAGCTGACAGGACTCTCTTTGTGAAGCATTATCAAAACAATTTCATAGTTGCACAAATCTATGTCGATGACATTGTATTTGGAGCAACAAGAGATAATGATGCTTCTAAATTCGCGGAGACCATGGAAAGCGAATTTGAGATGTCCATGATGGGCGAATTGACTTATTTTCTTGGATTACAAGTTAAACAAAACGATGAAGGAATTCACTTGTGTCAATCCAAGTATGCACTGGAGTTGGTCAAAAAGTTTGATCTAGAAAATTCTAAGGATTTTCCGACTCCAATGGGAACTAGCCATAAGGGACTTGGAAGTGAATCACATAGTGAGAATGTAGACGAGAAACTGTATCGCAGTATGATTGGAAGTCTACTATATCTCACGGCTAGTCGCCCGGATATATCCTTCAGTGTTGGGATTTGTGCGAGATATCAATCAGCACCGAAGGAGGTTCACCTGAAAGCGGTGAAACGGATCATCCGATATATCAAAGGTACAATCAATTTCGGAATTTGGTATCCTATGGGAACAAGTTTGGATATTGTTGGATACTCAGATGCCGATTGGGCTGGATCAGTGGATGACCGGAAAAGCACGAGTGGTGCATGCTTCTATCTTGGCCATTGCCTTGTTGCATGGCACAGTAAAAAGCAGAACTGCATAGCACTCTCGACTGCCGAAGCGGAGTACATTTCTGCAGGAAGTTGTTCAACCCAATTGATTTGGATGAAAAGCGTGTTGAGCGATTTCCGGATTTCAGCATCTTCGGTAACCATTTTATGTGACAACACTAGTGCTATTAACATTTCAAAAACCCTGTGTTGCACTCTAGAACAAAACATATTGAACTTAGATATCATTTTCTTAGAGAGCTAGTTGAATCAAATATTCTTCAACTGTCATATATTTCAACTGAGGATCAATTAGCTGATATCTTAACAAAACCTTTGGATCAAAAACGTTTTATTCACTTGCGTAAAGCAATTGGCATGCTTTCCTTGAAATAATCTTTTTGAAACCTTTGCTTAGGTTAGGTTTTTGTGTTTTGTTTTGTTCTTTATCTATGTTTTGTACATAGGACATTAATTGAGCATAAATCATAATTGACTTTAATTGCATCCTTTTCATGCATTTAGAAATTTATTATGCTTTTGATATCATAATATTTCAATGTTGCAATGATCATTTATGTTAATTAAACCATCTTTTAAGTGATCAAAGTCAATTTCTCTCTCAATGATCTCTTGGTATAGTCATTATCATATTTGATTGCTTAGTCGAGTATGAATTCGAGATCAATTTGGTTGAATACCTTATATATTAAATAATTGATAGCCAATTGAGGGGGAGTCAAAGAAATGTAAAATGCTCAAAAGATGTGGAAAGAGTTACATCCCAATGAGGAGTGTGAAAACTACCACCACATGGAGGAAAATGAAAAGAAAAAGATACTCCATGAATGCAAAGCAAATTTTTGTTTTAAAATTGTTGATGAAATGCATATTGAAATACTTGACTCAGTCAAATTTCATGGTTGGTATAAGGTGGGATTTTTGATAAAAGATGCTCAAAGAGCCACTCCTTCAACAGATTGTCTAGATATATTATCTAACTTATCTGGGATTTCAAACATCTATTGATCTTGGTATTTCATTTTCTTTACCAAAATTGATGATTTGATAAAGGCATTACGCATAAGATCAGGATAGATGTAATTGAAGTTGTTCAACTTTAAGTGTTTTAATTTTCGTAAATTTTCGTTTCATTTTTGGATATTTTTGATAGATTTTGCATAATCTATTTCTTGTTGTATGAAACGATGATTTTTGTTTAAAGTTGATATGGTAAAGTGCTTACATACTTTTTCTGGATTTTATGGAATTTTTCTAAATTTTCTGGAGAAAAAGTTGAAGCCGATCCGGATCGGGGTAAGTGATCCGGATCCCGAACGCAGGATTTTTCCTGCGGGTAGCCGATCCGGATCACATTCTCGATCCGATCCGGATCACGGCTAGGGTTTTAATAAGAACAAGAGGGTTTTGATTTCTTTTACCCAATCTTTTGTTCTCAAGCCTCTAGAGTTTCTCTCTCTAGATTTCTTGCATCTTGGAGCTTCAAACTCAAAGTTCTTCGATTCCAAGTAAGTTTTATTGATCAAAATCTCGGTTTTTCACAGTTTTTCTTTTTTCTCAAACGTGAGTTGAAATCTTGGATCTTTTTCGTTTGTGAATGGTTTTTGGTCAAATTTCTTTTGAAATAAGAACTCTGGGTGGATTAGTTTTGATTATATGCTGGGTTTTCTCAAGATAAACGAATTTTTGGGCTTCGATTTCTGAAAATTTCGGTTTTAGAGCATAAAAGAGGAATTTTTGAAAATCATGCAATTGATCTATTTTTAAAATTCTTTTTGCAAAACTAATTTGATTCCTAGTCTCTCTACGTGATTATGATTGTTTGGGTACAATTTTTCAAATTTTTCAAAATTAACAATTTTTCATGTGTTCTTGAGTTGGTTTTCACAGGACACTTTCTAAACACAAGGCACTTAAGAGCTTGTTCAATGGAATTCTCATGGTTAATCCTTTTGTTGGTCACAATGGTGCACACCCGTGCAACTGTTAAAGAAGAACAAGTTGACTCACCTCGAGACAAGACAAAAACTGATGATAGCTCTGACTATGATGAAGAGGAATGGGAAGATTTTTTCAAAGAAGTTCAACAAAAAATTGATGAGGAAGATAGGCAATTTTTGAAGAACAAAAAGCTAAAAAAATCTGCCTCAACGACAAGACAATATACAAGACGAAAAAGTGTCAACAGAAGCGGTATTCAGATTACTGAGACTCTTACTAGAGCACGCTCACTTTCTGGAATTCAACAGAGTAAATCACCATGGGTTGAGGGCCAGAATGCACCATCTGCATCTACGCAGAATCCATCAACCTCCAAGAGAATGTCTGCTGACACAGATGCGTTGGCATCCATTCGCCAAGAATAGCAAAGACTTTCTGCTGAACAGGAAAGGCTGTCCAGAGAACTTCAGAGCATTTCATCTGAGCATAAGAAGATCAAGAAGAAGTATTCAAATATATCAAAAATGCTTAAAGGAACTTAAGCAAGCTGAGTTGTACCAGTTCAGACACCTCAGACTAAACATTTCTTTTTACTTTTTTAGGATTTAGTTTCAGTCTTACTTTACGTTACTTTTAGTTCTCAGGTTTTTCATGTTATTGGAACTTTTTAACTCTCCTTACATTTTGTAGTTTTGACTACGTTTTGGCTTTGTTTGTGACAAAAAGGGGGAGAGAGTTTAGAGAGAACTTTGAACAATGATGTGAGAAACTTTGAATTTGGTGACAAGGTAAGTAGTACAACTTTTGGTTTTTATCTTGTGATTTGTTGCATGCCCCTACTAACTATTCGACTAACTATTTGGGCATGTAATATGACTAACAAGTTGATGTTGGACTAACATACAAATTTGTGACATTTGGTTTTATGCTTAGAAGATATGTTGGTTTTTAATTATGATCTTTTACATATCTGAATTCTAAATGTCATGATGAGAATAAACTCTATCTCTGTAGGTTTTGTATGTTTCAATTCTTGAGGTATCTAACGATTTTTTTTGTCAAGAATGATTTCTTTTTGCAGAGAGTACAGATGTCTAAGTCTAGAGTCTGTTTTAGGAGTTTATCTCATGTTTTTAATTTTTGGATCTCCATTGTAAATTTTTGTTGTATGGTGATAGCAACAAAAATATCTTTTTGAATTTTCTTTTGTGGATTTGTGTTTTGTCACGAAACCGCCAAAGGGGGAGATTGTTACGGAATTTGAGTTGGCGTATTTCGTGAATGTGTTAAGTCTTGAAGATTGAAGATGAAGAACTTTGGATCATATACCTCAATCTCAAGAAAGAAGAATTCAAAAGGATCAGGTATGTTTAACTAAAGATTTTTGATGATCCGAATACTTCTTATAGTGTAGAAACACCTGGAAGAATGTTTAATTGCATAAACATCAAAAACTGGACATGGGACATGTTCAGGATCCGGATCGGGACCTTGCAATCCGGATCCCGAAGGGTGTTCGTTCATACACTGGTTCAATCCGGATCGCAGCATCCTCTGATCCGGATCCCGAACACTAGTTTTACCTGTTTGCTTGCACGATCCGGATCAGGATTTGCAATCCGGATCCCGAACGTTGATGTTTGGTGAAACTGTATGAACGATCCGGATCGGGGACTTCGATCCGGATCCCGAACCCTTGGATTTCTGGAATCGTCTTTCTCTTCTGACGATCCGGATCGCAAATTCCAATCCGGATCGCCGTCGGTAAAATTTCCAGAAAAGGCAGTTTTTGATCCTTATCTTCTTCCAATGGTTTCTAACCTATAAATAGACCCTTTATTCATTTCTAGGGCATCCGCAATCGAAATAACGACGATAGAAAAAATACCGAAAGAAAAATCCACATATAGAGAAGAAAGGAAATCAATAGATTTATTCTATGTTTCTTCATCTATATTGATTGATTTGATTCTAGGTTTTCCATACTCACATTTTGAGTAGAATCAAATCAATGAATACTTAGATGGTATTTCCGATCTATCTTTAATCTAAGTATTCGGCGGATCATCACCACCCAAAAAACAACGATTTACCCCAAATCGGCGCGTGGACTCGCGTGGCCTTGTGGATTCAAGGTGCAACCGCTCTCGTGGATTCGGAGCGAGGTACGTTCGTGGATTCGAAGCGTGCTACTGGGTGAAGACCGTGGATTCGGTCGGACGTCGTGGACTCGACGTTGGACGCTGTGGATTCAGCGTTGGGCGCAGATCGTGGATTCGAGAAGCGTCGTGGAGCGAGCGGAGAAGATCTACTAGGAGCGTATGGAAAAGGTTGAGTCGTCTGTGAGTACGTTATATCACCTTGTACGTGTGTTAATTCTAGTGGATTTCACCGTGTTATCGGTCCCGTGGTTTTTTACTCCGGTTTGGAGTTTTTCCACGTAAAAATCTTGCGTGTTCATTTATTTTCCGCATTGGGTTTTATTGCGCAATAATTTTTTGAGTGTTTATTGTTTACACCTATTCACCCCCCTCTAGGTATTTTTTCCCCTATTTAGATCTATATTAGTATAACCCAACATGGGGCATCCCTGTAACTCGGTTTCCAATGTTGCACCCGAGCCACCCACTTCGGGCTTGCCTCCGGCCGCCGCCGCCTCCGGCCACCGGCGCCTGACCTGGCCTGAACCAAACATCTTCTGGGACCTTCATTTATCTGGTGCTCCCCTCTGTGGCAGGTCTGAACCTGTGCTGCTCAAGGTGAACCCAAACCGAGCCTTAGCTTGCATTATAGGTGCACCACCTAGCTCCGGCCACCTCCTCCGGCCGATCTCAGGCAAGCCACTGGTGAGCCCCACTGTCCCTAGTCCATGCTTAACACCATGCTTCAGTTAACTCTAGATTTGGTCAAGTATAAATCAAGTTGGTGCATAGTTGTCATTGGAACCCTAATGATTATGGGCCAATTTTGTAAATGGGCTCGGTCTCGGCCCAATCCTGTGAGCACGGGCTTCGTCTCGTCATAACGAACGCGCTGAAAGTTACGGCGCAGCTGTTGGACCCCCGGGTTTCAAGAACGAGCCGAAACGAGCGATAATGTTAGGTTTTTTATGCAAATTAAGAAATTATTATGGGTCAAATTGTAAATGGGACATGATGGCAGTCTTTTGACGGTGTTTACACACCTACTAGGCATCTTGTTAGAGTTCAGTAGGTTCTCGTTGATCGGGAATCAGATTTTGTTCGGTAAATCGGCGATATTGTCCCGTTTAAGCGTCCCGTTATTGTGGTGTCGTCGGGATGGGTATGTGTGAGTTTATTACTGATTCTAGCTCCTTGCTCAGGACCCAGCTGTTCAGCACCAGCCTCCCAGTAGCTGTGCGGGAGTTCGAGGATCTGCCTTCATTCAGGTGGGTTATCTTCGGTCCGGGCTGTATCTTTTCGGCCCTCTGGTTGCTTTAGGTCCAGTCGGACACCTGTTTTTGATTAGCCCTGCTGATTTTATCTATATGTCATATGACCTATCTTGACAGACATTGATTTCTTTAGACATATCATGTGCACCTGGTTGTCAGCTTTTATATCTTGGTACATAGATGTCACGATTCTGATTATGCCTGATATTTTCTGTCACCTAGGATACTTGCCTTATGTTCTGATTTAGTCCTGATGATGTTGCCGGTTCTTGATTTAGTCCTGATGATGTTGTCGATTCTTGATTTAGTCCTGATGATTTCTATCATATATGCCCCTTTGTTATACTGCATTTATATCCAGAGATACTGGCTTATATATTCATATATGCATGGTCGACCCATGATTTATATACAGACAGATAGTTGCTTCCCTGAGGGGATCTCGGCAGGTTTGCCGACTACCCGATCACTAGACCGTGAGATTGAGCATTATGATTTACCACGCACTGTTGTACTTCACGTACACTGACGTTTGGCCACCGTCGTTGTGTTCTTTACCGGTAAAGTGGTCTGGAGATTGGACCCGTGAGCCCGATTGCATATGTGAGTGCCGGGTTATTGTCAGCGGATGGGGTGCGGATTGGTGGTATTGCCTGAGGTTCTGTGAGACCAATAATGGCTTTTGATGGATACTTGGATTTCTATTTTTGACGCATCATTCTCAGCTTCTTATGCTTGATTATTATAGCTATACCCTGATTTTCCAGCACTTATTGCCTGCAGATTTCTTATGCTTGATTATTTCAGTTTTGTCCAGATCTCCAGCATTATTTATCTGCAGTTTCGTATGCTTGATTACTATAGCTATACCCTGATTTTATTCCAGCATTTATTACCTGCAGTTTCCTTATGCTTGATTATTTGCCTATTCAGTTTCGTCTGTGGATTATTGATTAGCAGTAGATCTTACCTATTATTGTAAGAACTCGAAATTTTGTAAAGAAATAAATAAATGAAATTGATTTGGGTCAAGTTGAATCTAGATCGTATATGGCTCAAATAGCAATAGTAAACCCTTAAATGAGTTGTCTCGAAAAGCGTGCCATGCATTGGAGAGGGACTTAACTGTGAGATGAGCATACTGTGAGGGACCAAAGTCGAAATGCCTAAGCTTGAGGGGCTAACATGCAAAGTTGCAAGGATCCTATATATAGCATATGCCCGAGCTAGGGTTTCTCCACAAACCCTAGACCCTCTTCCCTTCCAGCCGCGGCTCCAACAGAACCCACGCCTCCTCTGCCTCATCCCTCGCCAGCCCCGCACCAGCCGCCGCCGCTCCGCCTCGCCGGAAAAGCGAGATCAAGAAACATCTTGATCTCGGGTTGGTGAAGGGGGAGTGCTCGGGAAGGCCTTGGATCACCAAGACCTGGTCTGGTGGACTCCTACTGGAAGCGCATCCGAGTGGAGGTGAACCCGAGGGCCGCCGCCGCCGCGCGCCGCCGCGGGGGGACCTCTTCTCCTTCCATCTCTCCGGCGAAGGTAGGTTGGAACTCTTTCCTTTATTTCGGTTTTTGGGCATGGTCATTCTGCTTCTGACATCGAGGACATCCTCCTGGCCCAGACTGAACCGCGTCTGTCGTCCCGACCGCCGGCGGAGGCCACCCCGCCGGAGATTATCGTTTTCGGGCTGACCGAGCGTGCCGCCGTGATCCGGCCATCAAGCAGAAGATCAGAACCGTTGATCTTCGTCCCCTTGTCGACTGCAAGCTTCCCTCAAGAACCAGGGTTGATCGGGTCAGGATCCACCCCGATCAGCCGTGCCCTAGAGACCCTTTTATTGGCGCTTTTGCCGACCGCCGTCGTCCGGCGCCGCCGCAGCCTCCCGGCGCCGACCAACCTGCACCGAGCTCCACTGCATCGAGAGGAACATATTGATCCAAGTTGCTCCGGCCGGAACCCAGCCGGCCGGAATCCGCCATTAGAGCCCTCCGATCTTGACCGAGCTTCTCCGGCGCCGCCTCGCCGGCGCTCCGCAGTCGCCGGGAACCTCCAGGTAGGCTCATCTCGATCTCCTGAGTCTCCCCAACGCTTTGCATGTGGCTCTTAATGTGGGCTTTCCTCTCTCTGTAGTTACACCCGATTTGGCCTTGGTTTTCCCTTCCGGCGATCGCCGGCGATCCGGACTCCAGCCACTCGTGCAGGTAAGCTCTAAATGCCATTTATAGACACTCCATGATTTTTAATCGAGCCTAGCTAGCCCCTGTAATTGACCCTCCAACCATGAACCCGAGATGGCAAGTTCGGGCTCAGCTCCGGCCGCCGCCCCTCCGGCCGCCGGGCTTCGACCCAGCTAACACCTGATGACCTCTGGGACCTCCAGAAGCCTGATGCTCCCCTTTGTTGCAGGTGAGAACCCAAGTTGATCCAAGATCACCCTAACCCGAGCCTAGGCCATTCTTGGGTGTTGCTCCGGCCACTGTTCCGGCGGGTTTCCGGCGCGCCAAAGGTGAGCACACCACTCCCCTGTCATTACTGAACAGCATGCTCCACTAAGTTTATTTTTAAAGCATGTATATATTAAGTTTTATCAAAGTGTTATATTGGACCTTTAAAGATCATGGGCCAACTTTGCCCTCGGGATCCGTGTCGACCAAAATACTGTGAGCACGGGATCCGTCTCGACGTAACGGACGCGCTGAAACTTACGGCGCCGTCATCGGATTCCCGGATTTTACGAACGAGTTAAAACAGTCAAATAAATTATGGACCAACTTGCAATTGTAACCCCTTAGCTGCCCCTGGGACAGCACTTACGCACCTCCTGGACATTTCGTTAGTTTCCGAAGGTCCTCGTTGACCGGAAGTCGGATTTTGATCGATAATTGACCGATTTGACCCATTTAAACGTTTCGTTAGTGTAACGCCGTCGGGAAAGGGTTGTGTGAGTTATTTACTGATCATATCTCTTTACAGGGCCCAGTTCTTCAGCACCAGCCTCCCAGTAGCAGCGCGGGAGTTCGAGGAATCTGCCGTCGTCCAGGTGGGTTATCTTCGAACCGGGCCTCAGCTTTTTGGCCCTCTGGTTGCTTTAGTCCAGTCGGACACCTGTTCTTGACTTGCCCTGCTGATTTTACCTATATGATTTAGCCTGACTTATACTGATCTTGTTTGACATAGCATGACCCTTTGATTGACATTTACTGATTAGACCTGTGATTACTTATTTATGATCAGCCGACTATTATCTTGATTGATCCTGATTGATAGACACTACTCGATATACATCTTGATTGACCTTGATTGATAAACACTACTCGATATACATCTTGATTGATCCTGATTGATAGACACTACTCGATATGCATCTTGATTGATCCTGAGTGATAGATACTATATGATATGCATGATTGATTGACTCCGATGGATAGATACAGACAGATGATTCCCTGTTGGGATTTCGGCGTGTGCCGACTACTCGGTCACTTGACCATCAGATTGATCATTATGACTTGCCATGCACTGCTGTACTTCACGAACCTGGCCGGGGTCGCTCCCCGTGGAGCTGGTTCTTTACCGGTAGAGTGGTCTGGTGATAGACCCGTGAGCCCTTCGACAGGGGTATGTCAGCGGATCGGGTGCGGATCGGTGGCTTTTGCCTGAGGTCCCCGGGACCAATAGTGGCGTATGATTGGATATTTGATTTCCTCAGTTGATGCATTATTCATACTTGTATGATTGTTCAGTTACTTCCAGCATGATTTTTGTAGACATCTTCTATTTCCTACCTGTATGATTTCCCGCTATTATGATTGATGATTACTAGCATATCCTGATTTACAGCACCTTTTATCTGCCTTCCTGCTTTCCTATAGATCTTTTACTATCCGCAGATTTTAGTACCCAATAGGTACGATTAGCTGATCCTCGGCTCGTCGTGCCCACTGGGATACACTCCGGTGTGTCTCACACCCTCGGGTGACCATTTTTCAGGTCATTCGGGTGCTGGAGATGTCGGGACGATCCAGTGAGCAGATTACGATAGAGCTGTCCCCATGAGCATTTATATATGATGATCTTCACAGACTTTTATTTTCCGCATTTCATTCCAGTTTATTTGATTTAGACATTAAAATAATGATGTAATAAGTTGACTGTTGATTATTCCTGCTGAATAGATTAGATTAGTTACTGATATATCTGTTGATCTCTGATGATGATTCTTAGCCGTGCATGTATAGGGGAGTCTCTATCCTCGGGATAGAGGGTCTTCTATGCGTGTGGCGGTCTGTTGCGCCCAAGTTGCAAACTCTGATTTCAAAAAAAAAAATTTCAGACCTGATTTTTAAACTCGGGGCGTGACAGATTAGATGGTATCAGAGCAATGGGTACACGGTACCTAGGAAAAGATGATTAGGAACTCGCTAGGATAAACCCTAGGATGACTTGTCACGTGAGAGCGCTGGGTATGTCGAGTTTAAGGGTTAGAAACTCAAGATATGATAGAGTCTGTTTCTGACCTGCGTCTATGTTCCAGCTATGGCTCGTACTCCAGGACGTGGATGGGGACGGGGCGCGGGCCGTGGAGTAGGCCGACCCCCTAGCACATCTGGCGAGCCCGCTGATCAGGGCCGCATGGACCGGCTGGAGGCCCAGATGGCAACTCTAGCCGGAATGTTTCAGCAATTCATGCACCAGCAGGCTGCAGGCCCTTCCACTCCTGCCCCGCCCGCTCCTCCACCTGTACCTGAGGTCACACCACCGGTGGCACCCCCTGCTGCACCGGTTGTCGATGAGCCAGTGGTTGACCCCGTACCACCACCAGCGGGGCCCGTTCCAGCTCCGGACTCTGCCGCAGCCTCTAGAGCGGCACCGGGGGTTGCTGCAGCTCCAGAAGCCTCTGCTTCCTCCACGTCTACTTCCTCCCGATCCGTTGCTCCCGTTGATGGTCCTGCGGCCGACACTGAGGCCGATCGGGCAGAGATGGCCCGAGCGAAGGCGGCTCTGCTAGAATTCAAAAAGTTCAAGCCGCAGACTTTCGAAGGCAAGGAGGTGGACCACTGGGCGGTCGAGCTCTGGATCGACCATATGGAGAAACTTTTTCAAGATGCCTACACCGAGGACCGCGATAAGGTCCACATTGCTGCTCATTGCCTGGATGGCCGGGCATCTAAATGGTGGAGACAGCACCGAGCTCGCTACTTCCCTAGCCCTGCCGTTCTTACCTGGGAAGACTTCAAAGCCGCCCTGTACCATCATTACCTAAATGAGACCACGAAGGAGGGTCTTGAACGCGACCTAGAGACGATCAAACAGGGCGACCTGAGCGTCCGAGACTACGAGCAGGAGTTCCTGCGCATCGCCGACCTGGTGCCCCAGGCGGTGCGCGAGGAACGTCGGAAGATACGCTTGTTTTCCCAGGGCCTAAAGACTGAGATTCGCCGACACCTGGCGTCGCACCTCTCCACAGATTTCGACAACTGCGTCGAGCGGTGTCTCGCGATCGAGGCGGAAATCAAGATGTCCCGCGCCGAGCGGAGTGCAGCGGACAAGGACAGAGATAAAGGAAAGAAGAGGGTGCACCCTGAAACCAGCGGGGGGCATCCGAACCAGAATAAGAGGGCCAAGCAACCGCATTTGAAGAGATGGCCCAAGCGATCTCCCGCCGTTGGAGCCTTCCCCAACCCCAACTGGGGCCCCCGACCATGCATCTTCTGCGGGGGTACCCACCGGGCGAAGGATTGCGACCAGCGACACGGCCGATGCTTCACCTGCGGCCAACAGGGTCATGTTGCGGCGTCATGCCCGCGGGGATCTGCACCCGCGCAGACGGCTGCTCCTCTTCCTGCACTACCGCGACGACAAGCTCCTGCGCCAAGCTCTGCTTCTTCGGGACGTCCACCCCTGCCTCGTCCACCTACTTCATCCCGACAGACAGCTGGAGGGCGTGTCTTCGCCCTTACTCATGGTGATCCCACTCCGGAAGACAACCTGGCAGGTACCACTCTTATTTATGGTCATCATGCTCGAACATTGTTTGATACTGGGGCAACACATTCGTTCATTTCCACACATTTTATTGCTACCCACGATATTGTTGCTCAGCCGACTAGAGATAGATTTTGGGTAGAGATTCCGGGACATAGTATTCTAATTAACGAAGAACTGCGATTATGTCCTATCTTTATTGGCGGACGGAGTTTCCCTATCACTCTATTAGTGCTCAAACTCCGTCAGTATGACCTGATCTTGGGAATGAATTGGCTTTCTAAATATCGAGCGACCATTGACTGCACATTCCGGAGGATGACCCTGGATCCGCTAGGTCAAGCGGAGTTGGTATTTTCTGGCTTCGAGCCTTCAGCTTATTTGGGGATTTGTTCGGTACCCCCGGTTCGACGCCTGGAGAGAGGGCGTGTGGCATATCTCGCCACGATTGTCAACGCTCTTCCCGAGACTCGACGAGTTGAAGATATTGCCGTGGTACGGAGTTTTCCCGATGTATTCCCAGCTGAGCTTCCGGGAATGCCACCTGATCGCGAAATCGAATTTGTTATTGATCTGGTACCCGGCACAGCTCCTATATCTCGAGCACCGTACCGCATGGCTTTCGCGGAACTCAAGGAGCTGAAAACGCAACTAGAAGAATTGACGGCCTTGGGCTTTATTCGGCCTAGTGTGTCCCCTTGGGGCGCACCGGTTCTCTTTGTAAAGAAGAAAGACGGCAGCTTACGCCTCTGTATTGATTATCGGGAATTGAACAAAGTCACCATCAAGAACCGCTATCCCCTCCCGCGGATTGACGATCTGTTCGACCAGCTCCAAGGGTCGATGGTATTCTCTAAGATCGATCTCCAATCCGGGTATCATCAATTGAGGGTTAGAGCGGAAGATATCCCGAAGACAGCTTTCCGAACCAGATACGGCCATTACGAATTCACTGTAATGCCGTTTGGGCTTACAAATGCCCCTGCTGCCTTTATGGACATGATGAACCGGATCTTCAAGCCGTTTCTGGATCGCTTCGTCGTGGTATTCATCGACGACATCCTCATATACTCGAAGAGCGATCTGGAACATCAGGATCATCTCCGACAGGTTCTTCAAGTCCTCAGGGAGAACAAGCTGTATGCCAAGTTCAAGAAATGCGAATTCTGGCTCAGGGAAGTCGCATTCCTTGGGCATATTATCTCGGCTAAAGGCGTTGCTGTCGATCCCAAGAAGATTGAGGCTATCAAAGAATGGCCCCAGCCAACCAACGCGACGGAGGTTCGCAGCTTCATCGGTCTGGCGGGGTATTATCGGAGATTCGTCGAGGGTTTCTCAAAGATTGCTGCTCCAATGACCCGTCTGACGAGAAAAGAAGAAAGTTCGTGTGGACTCCTGAGTGCCAGCTCGCTTTTGACGAATTAAAGCGACTCCTGACTGAGGCACCTATATTGACGCTACCGGTCCAAGGCGAAAATTATGTGGTCTACTGTGATGCTTCGCGGATCGGATTGGGCTGTGTCCTTATGCAAAATGATAAAGTGATAGCCTATGCCTCTCGACAACTGAAGCCCTACGAGCAAAACTACCCGACGCATGATCTCGAGCTTGCTGCGGTGGTTTTCGCTCTCAAGTTATGGAGGCATTATCTCTATGGAGTCCATTGCGAGATCTTCACTGACCATCAAAGCCTCAAATATCTCTTCACACAGAAGGAGCTGAATCTAAGACAGCGGCGATGGCTCGAATTGCTCAAGGATTATGATATCACTATTCAATACCATCCTGGTCGAGCCAACGTGGTAGCCGATGCCTTAAGCCGAAAGCATGTGGCGCCAGAATTATTGATGATCACTGATGAGGACCGCTTGATCTCAGAGTTTCAGCGGCTAGATCTGGAGGTTGTTCCTACTGGGTCGACTGCCCGACTTATGGCGATGGTAGTGCAGCCGACCCTACTTGATCGCATAAAGGAGGGACAGAAGTCGGACCCCTCCTTCCAGAAGATCCGAGAGCTGATATCACTGGGGCAGACTGACGACTACCAGCTGCACGCCGATGGCTCTATCCGCTTTAGGGGCCGTTGGTGTGTACCAGATGACGGTGATTTGAAAAAGGAAATCCTCACTGAAGCTCATCGGTCTTTATACACGGTACATCCTGGCGGGACAAAGATGTATCGCGATTTAAAGCAGCATTATTGGTGGCCTGGGATGAAGGCTGATGTGGCGAACCATGTGGCACAGTGCCTAGTTTGCCAGCAAGTCAAGGCAGAACATCAAAGACCGGCGGGAAAACTGCAACCGCTTCCTGTGCCAGTTTGGAAGTGGGAGCAGATCACGATGGACTTCGTCACCGGTCTGCCTCGATCCCAGCGAGGCCACGATGCTATATGGGTTATTGTGGATCGACTCACCAAGTCGGCTCACTTTCTGCCGATCCACACCACTTGGACCCGCGATCGACTCGCCCAGCTTTATATCGATGAGATCGTGCGACTTCATGGCACTCCAGCATCGATCGTATCTGATAGAGACACCCGCTTTGTGTCTCAGTTCTGGAAGAATGTTCAAGAAGCCATGGGCACGAAGCTGAAGTTTAGTACTGCCTTCCACCCCCAGAGTGATGGGCAGTCCGAGCGAGTTATACAGACTTTGGAGGATATGCTGCGATCCTGTGTACTGGAGTATGGAGATGGATGGTACCGGTATCTTCCCTTGGTGGAGTTCGCCTACAACAACAGCTACCAAGCGAGTATCGGTATGGCTCCGTATGAGGCACTATACGGGCGCCGATGTCGGTCCCCCATCTGCTGGGATGATGTCGGTGAGCGCCGTGTGATCGGGCCAGAGCTTTTGGAGGACGCAGAGGCCAGAGTGCGGTAGCAAGACAGCAGTTGCTAACCGCACAGAGCAGACAGAAGAGTTATGCAGACCAGCGGCGACGAGACTTGGAGTTCCAGGTTGGCGACCATGTCCTGCTGAAGGTGTCGCCAACTCGAGGAGTCAAGCGATTCGGGATTCGCAACAAACTCAGTCCGCGTTTCGTCGGTCCCTTCGAGATCTTGGAGCGCATTGGCCCTGTGGCCTACAGACTTGCTCTTCCTCCTAGCCTCGCCCGAGTGCACAACGTCTTCCATGTCTCCATGCTGAGGAAGTACATCAGGGATCCCTCACATGTCATCAGCCCCACCGCTGTCCAGCTTCGCGAGGATCTGAGCTATGATGAAGTACCACTGAAGATCCTTGCTCGAGATGAAAAGAAGCTGAGGAACCGATCAATCCCCTACGTCAAAGTACAATGGGAGAACCATGAAGAGCGTGAAGCTACGTGGGAACGCGAGTCAACTATGAGAGAGCGTTATCCCCATTTATTTGATTCTTAGTTGTATTTAGTTTCAGGGACGAAACTTCCTTTTTGGTGGGAGAGATGTAAGAACTCGAAATTTTGTAAAGAAATAAATAAATGAAATTGATTTGGGTCAAGTGAATCTGATCATATATAGCTCAAATAGCATAGTGCCCCTTAAATGAGTTGTCTCGAAAAGCGTGCCATGCATTGGAGAGGGACTTAACTGTGAGATGAGCATACTGTGAGGGACCAAAGTCGAAATGCCTAAGCTTGAGGGGCTAACATGCAAAGTTGCAAGGATCCTATATTAGCATATGCCCGAGCTAGGGTTTCTCCACAAACCCTAGACCCTCTTCCTTCCAGCAGCCGCGGCTCCAACAGAACCCACGCCTCCTCTGCCTCATCCCTCGCCATCCCCGCACAAGCCGCCGCCGCTCCGCCTCGCCGAAAAGCGAGATCAAGAACATCTTGATCTCGGGTTGGTGAAGGGGCGTGCTCGGGAAGGCCTTGGATCACCAAACCTCGTCTGGTGGACTCCTACTGGAAGCCGCATCCGAGTGGAGGTGACCGAGGGCCTTCTCGCCGCGTCGCGCCGCGCGCCCGCGGGTGACCTCTTCTCCTTCCATCTCTCCCGCGAAGGTAAGGTTGGAACTTCTTTCTTTATTTTCGGTTTTTGGGCATGGTGCATCTGCTTTCTGACAGCGAGGACATCCTCCTGGCCCAGACTGAACCGCGTCTGCCGTCCCGACCGGCCGCGGAGGCCACCCCGCCGGAGATTATCGTTTCCGGCTGACCGAGCGTGCCGCCGTGATCCGGCCATCAAGCAGAAGATCAGAACCGTTGATCTTCGTCCCCTTGTCGACTGCAAGCTTCCCTCAAGAACCTGGGTTGATCGGGTCAGGATCCACCCGATCAGCCGTGCCCTAGAGACCCTTTTATTGGCGCTTTTGCCGACCGCCGTC
>JAQOTM010001422.1:0-38748 GCA_029168755.2 Tillandsia fasciculata | reverse complement strand
TTCGAGTTCGGGGGCAGGGCCAACCGGTACGCCACCGGTCCTACGCGCTCCAGGATCTCGAACGGTCCCACGTATCCTGGGCTCAACTTCCCCTTTATGCCGAAACGTCGGTTCCCCTTGGAGGGTGAAACCCGGAGCAGCACGTGCTCACCCACCATGAACTCTAAGTCTCGGCGTCTGTTGTCCGCGTAGCTTTTCTGTCTGCTCTGGGCGGTCAGTAGCCTTTGTTTAATCAATCGCACCTTTGCTTCGGTCTCCTCCACCAAATCTGGGCCCAGAAACTTTCGCTCACCTAAGTCGTCCCAGCATATCGGAGACCGACAGCGGCGCCCGTACAGGGCCTCGTACGGTGCCATCTGAATGCTGGCCTGGTAACTGTTATTGTAGGCAAATTCCACCAGGGGCAAACACCGTGCCCACCCTTCGCCCAAGTCCAGAACGCATGCTCGAAGCATGTCCTCCACGATCTGTATCACCCGCTCCGATTGCCCATCGGTTTGCGGGTGAAAAGCTGTGCTGAAGTGCAACTTGGTCCCCATCGCTTGTTGCAAACTTCGCCAAAAGTTCGACACAAAACGTGTGTCTCTGTCCGACGTGATGGATGTCGGTACACCGTGCAACCTTACTATCTCGTCGAGGTAGGTTTGCGCCAGTCGTTCCCGGGTCCACGTCGTGTGTATGGGCAAAAGTGGGCCGATTTCGTCAAACGGTCCACGATCACCCATATCGCATCGTGTCCCTGTGGCGATCTCGGGAAACCGGTCACAAAATCCATGGTAATCATGTCCCATTTCCACTCGGGCACCGGTAAAGGTTGCAATTTTCCCGCCGGCCGTTGATGTCGGCCTTCACCCGTTGGCACACTAAGCAGTGAGCCACGAATCGGGTCACGTCCTCCTTCATTTTGGGCCACCAGAAGGTCTGCTTGACGTCCTTGTACATCTTCGTCCCCCGGGATGCGCTGCATATGGGGCAGTATGCGCCTCCCGTAGGATCTCCTCCTTGAGTTCCGGTAGATCCGGCACGCAGATTCGTCCGCGAAATCGTATCGTGCCGTCGGAGCTCACCATGAAATCACCTTCCTTGTCGGCGGTTATTCTACTCCGCACCAGCTGGAGTTGATCATCAGTCGATTGGCCTTCGAGAATCCTGTCCAGCAGAGTAGGTCTGACCACCAGTGTCAGAAGTTGGGCGACTGTCCCTGCAGGTACCACCTCTAGTCTCAATCGCGAGAACTCCGCAATTAGACTATCCTGCTGCGTAATGGCGCTTACATCCGCTCCCGCGGCCTGTCCTTTGCGACTCAGGGCGTCGGCCACCACGTTGGCCTTTCCCGGGTGGTAGTGGATCGTTAGATCGTAATCCTTTAATAGCTCAAGCCACCGCCTTTGTCGAAGATTTAGCTCCCTTTGGGTGAAAAGGTACTTGAGGCTCTTATGATCTGAGTACACATTGCAGTGTGCCCCATACAGGTAGTGCCTCCAAAGCTTGAGCACAAACACCACCGCTGCGAGTTCCAAATCATGCACGGGGTAATTCCGCTCGTACTCCTTGAGCTGCCTTGACGCATAGGCGATCACCTTCCCCCGTTGCATGAGTACTCCACCCAATCCATTTCGCGACGCGTCGCAATATACTTCATAATCCTCCCCAGGCTCTGGCAGGGCGAGAATCGGAGCTCGCGTCAACCTGTCCTTGAGCTCCTCGAAGCTTCTTTGACACTTGTCCGTCCAGATGAACTTTTCCCCCTTTTTCGTCAAACGGGTTAAGGGGGTGGCTATCTTGGAGAAACCCTCCACAAAGCGCCGGTAATACCCGGCTAATCCTAGGAAGCTTCGAATCTCCGTCACCGTCGTCGGTTGGGGCCAGTCCGTCACCGAATCTATCTTCTTCGGATCCACCGCGACTCCAGCCGCCGAGATCACGTGCCCCAAGAAACCGACCTCTCGGAGCCAAAACTCACACTTTTTGAGTTTGGCGTAGAGTTTCTGTTCCCGTAGGGTCTGGAGGACTGTGCGCAGGTGTTCTTCGTGTTCCTCGTCTGTACGGGAGTAGATGAGGATATCGTCGATGAAGACCACCACGAATAAGTCCAGGAAGGGTTTGAATACCCTGTTCATCATGTCCATAAACACCGCCGGGGCATTAGTGAGCCCGAATGGCATTACCGTAAACTCGTAATGGCCATAGCGAGTACGGAAAGCCGTTTTGGGGATGTCCTCCCCCTTGACTCGGACCTGATGATAGCCCGACTGCAGGTCGATCTTTGAGAACACCGTCGCCCCCCGTAACTGGTCAAAGAGGTCGTCGATCCTTGGCAGGGGGTACTTATTCTTGATCGTGACCTTATTTATCTCCCGGTAGTCGATGCACAACCGGAGACTTCCGTCCTTCTTCCTCACAAACAGGACGGGCGCGCCCCAAGGTGACGCGCTTGGTCTGATGAAACCTTTGTCCAGAAGGTCCTCCAACCGTGCCTTGAGTTCCTTCAGCTCCGCGAAGGCCATCCTGTACGGTGCCTTGGTGATGGGCTTGGTGCCGGGGAGCAGTTCAATTGGGAAGTCAACCTCTCGTTCCGGCGGCATTCCGGGAAGCTCCGCCGGAAATACATCCGGAAATTCCCTTACCACTAAGTCTCAAATGTCGATCGTCGGCGCTAACCATTAACCCCAAAAGCCTGAGCTTTTAGAGGTGCGCATCCGATTCACTTAAGCGGCATACACGCACCACAGATCTCGACCAGACCCAACCCACCTAGATGTTGGGTCTATTGTTGGGCCTCTTGCCGTTAGGTCTATTGCGGACCGCAGCCTACTCAACCTTTCGGGGCTCACCCAACCCAACTCACTAGTCCCCTGGGCCTATTGTCTCAAGGCAGGAAGTTGGACCTATTTGACCCCTAGTAAAGGGCCAACACCAAAGACAATTAAGTCTTCGCATCCTTATTATGCAGAAAGGTACAGAGTATTTTCTCCTAAGGGTTCTCCTGGGGTCAAGACCAACATTACTCTTCGTAAGGGGTCTTTCCTGCTACTACTTCCCTCGGGTAGTGCGTCCTTTGTCGTGTCGTCGCATAAGACCCCTCATCCGTGTCGCGACTCCGAAGAATCATTCCCGGGTTCGGGGCAGTAAAAAAAATGGAACTGTCCCGGTTTGTCACGATAGAAGCAAAGGTCGTGCTTCCGGAATGAATCATTTCCCTCGAGGTGCTCCTCTTGGCATGCCCTCTTCCGAAGTTTGGCCGGGTTCGTTTCTTATCCCTGCTGTGTCCTGAGCTCTCCCGTCGGGCTTGAGACATCGTAAATCCGCGCTCCACCGCGGTGGCTCTATCGTCCACCTCCTGGAAGGTGTGCAAACCCGCCGTTTGCACCACCTTTAAGATGTCGCTCCATAAGCCATTCACAAAAGGACGGGCCTTGTGAGATCCATCTCTATAGTCGTTGTCGGAGAAGCTGATACTCCGCCGCTGTTCGCACCATACTCTTTGCCCCTGCGTTCTCCGCTGATAACCCATTTCGGGCCTTTAGTCGCTGTATACAAAAAAAACCAAATCACCCCTAGACCTAACTGGTCTAGCACCATGACCTACAGACACACCTAACTAAATTCCCCTTTTCCCCGTACTCTCACGTACTACGCACCTACACCTTGGTTATCTCATTTCCATTTGCTTGTGGCACCTTGCACTGTGGATGTAAATCACGTCTACTATGGTTGTGGTTGTATTTTCTCTGATACCATTTAATCTGTCACGCCCCCGGGGGTTTTTGAGTCAATTGAAGCGGAAAGACGTGTCTATTTTTTTTTTTCTTTAATAAGGTAACATAAACCTTCAACCCCGGTGCGTGCCAGACCGCCACATACACAAATTCACTCTGTCCACGGACAGAGTCTCCTTTGTATATGCACGGCGTCTCATTTACACATATCATTCAATCACATATCATCACCACCAACAACCATACAGTAGACATACACCAAGTTCAGAGTTTAATCATTTAACTAAAGCATGTCATTTAAGCGGCGTCAATATTTGGAAAGGATAAAACCCAGAGTTGTAAAACCCGTGCCCACACGGCACTTCCTTTTGAGAAAACATTTTCGCAACCTTTATCTTATCATGAAAACATGCCGCGGATGAAAACATAAGAAAACGCACTACTAGTAATATGAAACATAAAGGGTCACCTCATCCACAGTGCTAACTAATACATGTCCACAAATAAAGTAATCCACAAGCAACTAAAAATAGCATAAAGAGGAAATGAGTCATAAATACGATAACCAAGAGTCCGACTACGATCCTCACGACGCAGTCCCACCGCCATCCCGGCTAACGCACCTAGGAATACCTGTCACGGAGTGGGTAAAGTCAGTGACAAACAAAGTAGATGTGTAACAATATCAAGAGGGGAAAAATCATACGAACACACCGAATACACCGTAACCTTTCGTTAGACACCTGCACATTAATTTAATTTAACCTGGGCACCAATCCCCAGATCACCTGTCGGGGAGACGGAAATCTCCCCTCGTGCACAAACACCTACTTTGATGCTCTTACCCCTTTCGCGGTGCTGGTGCAACACCTCAGCTGGCGCGAAGAGGTCCCCGCTTGCACCGTTACCTTTGCGGGGCACACGGGTCATAAAGACCACTCTTCCGGAAAAGTACACCCATGCGGAGGCCAATCCGCCTGTGTACGTGCAGCATCCGAAACCGGATTGCCAAGATTGGCGTGTAGTGGGCACCGCGACCGCAGCCGCACAATTATTAGATAAACAACATTAATCGAAAGGTTAAACTATCCATCTACTTTGTTAGGTAAATTAAGAGTACTTTTAATGACGATAGATGCACTTACAGCACCGGTTGCACTCATCGCAACCGTACCCACCTTGTTGGAGAGCAATCGGAACACCTATATCCTTCGCGCTCCCCGCTGCGCACCTGGACCTAAGAAAGTCCGCAAGGATAATATAGTCACAAACGTGTACTAACATCCCAAAAAAAAGACCCAATTTACTCTTTTTGACGGAAAAGTCCAACACCGTCCGGTTCGCCGAAACCGAACCCAAAACCGCTAACGAAACTAACAAACCCCAATCTCTCAGCTAGTCGCCAACTCGGGGCGTCAACGGTCCAGCCGAGAAGCCCCGACGACGAAAACGATGAGAGAAAGACCCGACGGCGCGCCCCCGACAATTTCGTCGAGGCGCGGAGCGTCGGCGAAATCGGCACCCAACATAATAAAATAATGACCAAGTAGGTCCCAAGTGGCCATGACATGAAAGCCACGGAAATAACGATCCCAACGGCGAAAACCGCGCTCAAAACGGTGGAAAAACGGACCCAAACGGAGCAAATGAACTCCGGGCTGTCGGATGGTGCACGGGCCCACCGTGGACCGGGTTTACAGCTCGGCGGCAGCGGCATGCGCCGGGTGCACGCAGGAGCGTGCACCGCGCGCTACGGGCCGGGCCGGTGCACGACCCTGCGTGCACCGGGCTCACGGTTTCGGGCCGCCGCGCCAAGACCGGTGCACGCCTGGGCGTGCACCGCGCCTGCGGGCTGGGCCGGTGCACGGGCGGAGCGTGCGCCGGGTCTGCGGCTCCCGCGCCGCGGGCGTGCACCGGTGCACGCCCGGCCGTGGACCGCGGGCCGAGAAACCGACAGTAAACCTTTTTTTCGTTTTTTCGCGCGTTTTCGCTCCCGTTTCGCGATTTCTTCTCCGTTTTCGCTCCCCGTGGGATCCCGGCGACGACCCCGCGAACATGGTAACGACGGCGGCGGCCTCCCGTCTAACAACGGCGGCGGCGGCCTCCCGTTAACCCACTATGTCCCGCCGGAGTCGCCCGAAAAATTCCCGAAAAATTCCCGAAAAATTCCCGGTAATTCTAACGGCTAAACCGACGATCGACGAACACCAAAACGTCGATCGGAAGTTCGATAACAAGAAACCCGTTAAAAATCATCAACTAAATCCGATAAAAATCCTCGATCACACCCGATCAAGAACGAGGATAAATATGGATCAAAACCCGACGAAAATCCGCGAACGATGTTCCGATTAAAATAATCTAACAAGAACACGGAAAACCCCCGTTTGTTTATCAAACGAAACGATGATAACTCACCTTAAATTTATCGGAATAAAAGATCCGATCTTGTTTCTCGCGGCGTCGGAAATCCGGATCCGCTCCCCGTAGACGATGGCGTCTCGTTCTCCGATCTCCGGCACGTGAATCGGGGCGATCGGGTTCCTCCGCTTCCCCTTCTTTTCCTCTTTTCTCCTCCGGTTAGGGGTTCCGCCTCTTTTCTTTTTCTCTCCTCACCGGTTGGGGTTTTCGGTACTCTCGAAATGGGCGATTTGAGAGACGGTATTTCACAATTAGGTTTTCGTTGGTTAACGGGGGAATAAATACATCTGTTTTTTATATATTTAGCCCCTTTTTAATCTAAGTTCAAATATACCGCACCATCAAAATCCATCCGAATTTTGACTTCAATTAATTTAATTCCCCAATTATTAAGCCTCAAGTCGATCCTACATATTGATTATTTGCTTCTTTATCTTTACTGCGTAGGTGAACCCTGAATTTCCCCGTTTCTTTCTATCTCTCACATAAAATCCGACTGACGGGAATACATTTATCACCTTTAAATCTTACCACCGGTTATTTAATTATCTTGAAATCCTGACCACGCGATTATTATAAGCCAACCCTTTATTAAATAATCCATGGGAACATCCATTCCCAAGTGATTCAATTATCAGGATATTTAAATCTTAATTTTAAATCTGGTCGCCGATTATTTAATCACCTTTATTAAATAATCCCGGGGAAAACAAATCCCCGATTTAATTCGGATTTTATCTCTTATCCAACCCACTAGAAAATCCCACCAATGTAAATCCCTCTTAAATTAAATATCCGAATTCTATCCCTTATATCCCTATCCCGAGATAAACTCCCACCAATTTAAATCCTTAATTAATTCGTACTGTAGGAGGATGTAAATTTCCGTTACCGGAATTAATTATTAATATTACCCCCGAATACCCACCTTATCCCTCGGGTGCAGATGTTTGCACGGTTACCGATGTGTACTAATTACCGCATCGCTAAAGATCCCGTTCCGGATATCCCGATATCGGATTTCGAATTCCGATCGCACCGTCGGTCATCGTTTTTTTCGCGCTCTATCGCGAAAATACAACCCACCTTGTCCCGCCGACTTAAGAAAATTAAAATAAATTTTATTCCGCTAAGGCCTAAGCGATTAATGTGAGTTCGAAAATACCCCAAAGGGTCGGGTCACTACATTACAGCCACTAGGGGAGGCTACTGGTTTACTAGTAGTTCTCACCCCCATTCTTCCTTCTTCTTTTTCTCTTCCTTATTTTGCATGCCTTCTGCGGGTGCTGCTGGTTTTCAGCGGCTGGTCGAGGAGAGATGCGACTGGTAGATGATCTCGATGCAGGATGAGCGGGTTTAGCTGGACTGTTGATGTCCTATTTTCCTCAGACTGTTGTCCTTTTACATTTGTGATGGCTTTTAGCCAGCAGGTTTGTATTTATTTTGGTGAGCTGGAGGGACAGATGTATCATTTTTTACAGATGTATTGTATTTTATTTTCCGCTTCAGTCTGAGATGGTATTAGATTTTTGTTCAGCTCTGTTTTTATTGCTCTTTTATTGTATTTCTTATATCTGAGCAGGTTACCAGCGCTTCGTGTACATGGAAATTCTGTGTGCACGGCGGATCTGTTGGCGGGCCGGTTTCTGGTTTAAACCCGGGGCGAATGACACTGAAGGTGAAGATTTTGCTCTTGCCTACCATAAGCTTTTGAGGGATTCAAAGAAACTGGCAAAGCAAAACGGAGTTTGAGAGGGAGATTGCAGGATCTCGAAGAAGAAGCAAAAAGGGCATCTTCTCTCTCAAACGCTCTTGAAGTGGAAAGGGATAATCTAGCCAAAGCAAATGTTTCCCTTCAAGAGAAAATGAGCTTTTCGAGAAAGAACATGAGAAATGGTGGATAAAGCGAATTATTTCTCAAAGCTCTACGGCGAGGCTCGACAGGAAAAATGGAAATGACAAAGACCATACTCCAACTAAAGGATGACTTAAAGCGATTCTCTTCTGGAAGGAGTAAGTTGGACAGACTTCTTGGTCTTGGTCAAACAAATAAGTTCGGCCTCGGATACACTCAAACTGGAGACATTCCAAGTTCGAGTGGGACAGTTTTTGTGCCTCAGTCGGTATCTCCTCCTCCGACACCGGAATTCACGACAAGCAACGACAACAAGCCTACTTCATCCTCTTCGGGATCGTCAAGAACTAAGGTATGTTTTCGTTGTGGCATTTCAGGGCACATAAGGAGAAATTGCAAGACGGGAGCCAAACGCACACCTCAAGCACCTCTTGCAATGACTACCAAAAGGTGATTCCTCAGAAATCAATTGCAAATCATTTGAAGGAAAAGAGCCTTGGTAGTTCACCGCTCAAGACGACATCATCAAGGAGCAGCAATTCTCTAACAAGACGCTTTCACCTAGGAGATCAACTTCACGACCATTACCGACGCATTCCAAAAAGGTTTGGGTGCGCAAAGGTGAAATCTTTCCCTGTCTTGCTACCAATGTTTCTTTGCATGCATATGATAGTTCGTCTTGGTATCTGGATAGCGGGTGTTCCCGTCACATGACCGGTGACAAAAACTGTTTTCAAACCTTTGAGAAAATCTCCGGAGGACTTGTTGTTTTCGGAGACGGTCGGTCTTCCAAGATTGTTGGAAAAGGAACTATCGCTATTCCGGATGGCCCGGTTCTAAATAATGTGTTATTTGTTAATGGCCTTAAGACTAACCTCATAAGCATAAGTCAACTTTGTGACAATGGTTATTCAGTTAATTTTTCATCTGATGAATGTACTGTAACTGACAAGAACCATGTTTTCTTTTTAAAAGGGGTTAGATCAGAAAACAATTGTTATGTAGTTCCTCATAAAATTTCTGAAAAATGTAACCTAGCTTCTTTGAAAAATGAAACTCTTTGGCATGAAAGGCTAGGTCACATAAACTTTAAGGAACTTGCTAGAATTTCAAACAAAGATGTGGTCAAGGGGGTTCCTAAACTTTCTTTTGAACAAAACATTGTGTGTGGCGGTTGCCAAAAGGGAAAACAGTCAAGGACTGCACACAAGAACTTGAACCACATTGGTACAAAACGGCCTTTGGAACTTTTGCACATGGATTTAATGGGGCCAACTCGTCAACCATCTTTGGGAGGTAAATGGTATATTTTCTTATTGGTTGATGATTTCTCTAGATATTCTTGGGTAGCATTTTTAAAAGAGAAAGCTGATACTTTTGATTCTTTTCACGAGATTTGCCATCGTATTATGATTGAAAAGAATGAAAAGATTACTCGTGTTAGAAGTGATAGAGGTGGAGAATTCATAAATTCTAAATTCATTGATTTTTGCACTTCAAACGGCATTAAACATGAATTCTCGGCACCTATACACCTCAACAGAATGGTGTAGTCGAGCGCAAAAACAGGGTCGTACAGGAGATGGCACGTGTTATGCTTCATAGCCGGAACTTACCGTTATATTTTTGGGCTGAAGCGGTGAACACTGCTGTCTATGTAATTAATCGAGTGTATTTGCGCCCGGGGACTTTAAATACACCATATGAACTATGGTTTTGTAGAAAACCTAACATCAAATATTTTCGTATCTTTGGGAGTCGGTGTTTTATTTTACGTGACCGCGAAAATCTTGGAAAATTTGACTCTCGAAGTGACGAAGGGATTTTCTTAGGTTATTCTACAAACAGTAGAGCATATCGAGTTTTTAACTTAGAATCTAAGACGATCGTAGAATCGATAAATGTTAAGGTAGATGAAGCTTTTCACTTTGAATCTGAAAAATCTACCCTCGATATCTCTCTTGATGATGATACACCTGCTAATGCATCTTCTTCTAACAATTCTTTCGATAATAATGATGCATCTAACGGTTCTTCAAGTTTATCTGATGTGCAGGAATCATCTCGTGTACCTCCGACTACTCCTTACCTCAAACGTTACGCATCTCCAAGGATCATCCTGAATCGAACATCATTGGAGATCCACAAGAAGGAGTTAGAACTCGGAGACAATTGGTTTGCGGATTCGCTTGCTACGTATCTTTAATCGAACCAAAGAATGTTGATGAAGCTCTTCAGGATGACTACTGGATTGAAGCAATGCAGGAAGAGCTCCATCAATTTGAGCGAAACAAAGTCTGGGAATTAACGAAGCCTCCGAAGCAACACAATGTGATAGGTACCAAATGGATTTTCAAGAACAAGAAAAATGAAGATGGTACTATCATCAGGAACAAAGCAAGGTTAGTTGCTCAAGGCTACTCTCAAGTAGAAGGTATAGACTTTGATGAAACTTTCGCCCCTGTAGCTAGACTCGAGTCCATTCGTATCTTATTTGCGATTGCTTGTCATTTTAAAATCAAATTATTTCAAATGGACGTTAAGAGCGCATTTTTAAATGGGTTTTTAAATGAGGAAGTTTATGTGGCTCAACCGAAAGGTTTTGTGGACCATAAACTACCTAACCATGTTTTTCGTCTGAAAAAGGCTCTTTACGGTCTGAAACAAGCACCGCGAGCATGGTACGAAAGGTTGACAAAGCACCTTTTGGAAAAGGGCTATACTCGAGGGGGAGCTGACAGGACTCTCTTTGTGAAGCATTATCAAAACAATTTCATTGTAGCACAAATCTATGTCGATGACATTGTATTTGGCGCAACAAGAGATAATGATGCTTCTAAATTCGCGGAGACCATGGAAAGCGAATTTGAGATGTCCATGATGGGCGAATTGACTTATTTTCTTGGATTACAAGTTAAACAAAACGATGAAGGTATTCACTTGTGTCAATCCAAGTATGCAATGGAGTTGGTCAAAAAGTTTGATCTAGAAAATTCTAAGGATTTTCCGACTCCAATGGGAACTAGCCATAAGGGACTTGGAAGTGAATCACATAGTGAGAATGTAGACGAGAAACTGTATCGCAGTATGATTGGAAGTCTACTATATCTCACGGCTAGTCGCCCGGATATATCCTTCAGTGTTGGGATTTGCGCGAGATATCAATCAGCACCGAAGGAGGTTCACCTGAAAGCGGTGAAACGGATCATCCGATACATCAAAGGTACAATCAATTTCGGAATTTGGTATCCTATGGGAACAAGTTTGGATATTGTTGGATACTCAGATGCCGATTGGGCTGGATCAGTGGATGATCGGAAAAGCACGAGTGGTGCATGCTTCTATCTTGGCCATTGCCTTGTTGCATGGCACAGTAAAAAGCAAAACTGCATAGCACTCTCGACTGCCGAAGCGGAGTACATTTCAGCAGGAAGTTGTTCAACCCAATTGATTTGGATGAAAAGCGTGTTGAGCGATTTCCGGATTTCAGCATCTTCGGTAACAATTTTTGTGACAACACTAGTGCTATAAACATTTCTAAAAACCCTGTGTTGCACTCTAGAACAAAACATATTGAACTTAGATATCATTTTCTTAGAGAGCTAGTTGAATCAAATATTCTTCAACTGTCATATATTTCAACTGAGGATCAATTAGCTGATATCTTAACAAAACCTTTGGATCAAAAACGTTTTATTCACTTGCGTAAAGCAATTGGCATGCTTTCCTTGAAATAACCTCTTTTGAAACCTTTGCTTAGGTTAGGTTTTGTTTTTGTTTGTGTTTTGTTCTTTATCTATGTTTGTACATAGGACATTAATTGAGCATAAATCATAATTGACTTTAATTGCATCTTTTCATGCATTTAGAAATTTATTATGCTTTTGATATCATAATATTTCAATGTTGCAATGATCATTTATGTTAATTAAGTCATCTTTTAAGTGATCAAAGTCAATTTCTCTCTCAATGATCTCTTGGTATAGTCATTATCTTATTTGATTGCTTAGTCGAGTATGAATGCGAGATCAATTTTTGGTTGAATACCTTATATATTAAATAATTGATAGCCAATTGAGGGGGAGTCAAAGAAAAGTAAAATGCTCAAAAGATGTGGAAAGAGTTACATCCCAATGAGGAGTGTGAAAACTACCACCACATGGAGAAAGAAAAAAAAAAAATACCCCATGAATGCAAAGCAAATTTTTGTTTTAAAAATTGATGATGAAATGCATATTGAAATACTTGACTCAGTCAAATTTCATGGTTGGTATAAGGTGGGATTTTTGATGAAAGATGCTCAAAGAGCCACTCCTTCAACAGATTGTCTAGATATATTATCTAACTTATCTGGGATTTCAAACATCTATTGATCTTGGTATTTCATTTTCTTTACCAAAATTGATGATTTGATAAAGGCATTACGCATAAGATCAGGTTAGATGTGATTGAAGTTGTTCAACTTTAAGTGTTTTAATTTCATAAATTTTCGTTTCATTTTTGAGTATTTTTGATAGATTTGGTATAATCTATTTCTTGTTGTATGAAACGATGATTTTTGTTTAAAGTTGATATGCTAAAGTGCTTACATACTTTTTCTGGATTTTATGGAATTTTTCTAAATTTTTCTGAAGAAAAAGTTGGAGCCGATCCGGATCGGACTAAGTGATCCGGATCCCGAACGCAGGCTTTTCCTGCGGGTAGCCGATCCGGATCACAATCTCGATCCGATCCGGATCACGGCTAGGGTTTTTATAAGAACAAGAGGGTTTTGATTTCTTTTACTACAATCTTTTGTTCTTAAGCCTCTAGAGTTTCTCTCTCTAGATTTCTTCCATCTTGGAGCTTTCCAAACTCAAGTTCTTCGATTCCAAGTAAGTTTTATTGATCAAAATCTCGGTTTTTCACAGTTTTTCTATATTTTTCTCAAAACGTGATGAAATTCTGGATCTTTTTCGTTTGTGAATGGTTTTTGATCAAATTTCTTTTGAAATAAGAACTCTGGGTAGATTAGTTTTGATTATATGCTGGTTTTCTCCTGATTAACGAATTTTTGGGCTTCGATTTCTAAAAATTCGGTTTAGGGCATATAAGAGGAATTTTTGAAAATCATGAATTGATCTATTTTTAAAATTCTTTTTGCAAAACTAATTTGATTCTTGGCTTCTCTACATGATTATGATTGTTTGGGTACAATTTTTCAAATTTTTCAAAATTGACATTTTTCATGTTCTTGAGTTGTCTTCACATTTCAATCTTCTTAAGCACGCACAGCAATGGAATTCTCATGGATCATTCTCTCTCTGGTTTCGATGGTGCACACACGTGCAACAGTCAAGAGGAACAGGTTGACCCAACTCGAGACAAGACAAGAGAAGCGGATGAAGACAGCTCAGATTTTGACGAAAAGAGTGGGAAGAATTCCTCAGGATAAATCAACAAAAATGTGATGAGGAAGACAGAAAATATTTGAAAGGCAAAAGACTAATGAAATCTGCCTCAACGACGAAAACATACACACGACGGAAGAATGTCAAAGAAGGCGGCATTCTACTTAATGAGCCTCGACTAGAGCACGCTCATTCTCTGAAGTTCAACAGAGTAAATCTCCATGGATTGAGGGGCAGAACGCACCATCTGCATCTACGCAAAATCCATCAACCTCCAAGAGAATGACTTCAGAAACAGATGCGTTGGCATCCATTCGTCAGGAGCAGCAAAAACTCTCTGCTGAACAAGAAGGATTTCCAAAGAACTTCGGCACATTTCATCTGAGCATATGAAAATCAAAAGAAGTATTCACATATATCAAAATTGCTCAAAGGGATTTTGAGCAAGCTCAGTTGCACCAGTTCTGACACCTCGATTGAACATTCCTTTGTGTGCAGGATTTCAGTTTTTAGGACTTAGTTTTGTTCTCAGTTTGCTTTAGTTCTCAGGTTTTTCTTGATATTGGAACTTTAACTCTCCTTACACTTTGTAGTTTTGAACTACATTTTGGCTTTGTTTGTGACAAAAAGGGGGAGAGAGAGTAGAGGAAACTTTGTGTGAGAACTTTGAACGAACTCAAATTTTGACTTTGGTGGAAGGTAAGTATTACAACTTTTGGTTTTTATTTGGTGATTTGTTGCATGTCCCTACTAACTATTTGTGTCACGCCCCGGGTGTAAACCAGAACCCGGGCCCGTTCACAGATCCGCCGTGCATGCGGTATTTCCCACATACACGAAGCGTCGGTAACCTGCTCAGATAAGAAAAGATAATAAAAGAGCATAATAATCAGAGCTGAAAAAAACTACTGTATCTCAGACAGATGCTGGAAGTAAAAGGTACAACAGTAAAATAAAATACAGATGTCTCTCCCAGCTCACTACTATAATACAAACAGCTGGCGGAAGCCAGTCCCAAAAGTAAGTAAGTAAAAACTGTCTGAGAAGTCCTGGTGCCCAAAAATCTCCAGCTACATCCCTCGGGAGGCTCTCTATCTAGTCCACAATTCTCTTACCTCGATCAGTTGCTGACGGCCCAGCAACTCCCACTGAGGACTCTGCAAAACAAGGGGAAAGAAAGAGACAAGAGGAACAATGGGGGTAAGTACTACTATAAACAGTAGCCTCCCCTAGTGGGTAAAGCCTCAGCTCAGATATGCCCACCAGGTGATCAGAGGCAAAAAGGGGAAAGGAAAAGAAAGGAGAAGCAGATAAATAAAGCAACTGATAAAGTGCTATCCCTAATATGCCTCTATATGACCAACCAATAAGGATGGGAAAAGTGATGCATCAGAATCAAGTAGCCTGTCATAAAGACCCAATCTGACAACCAGTGAACACTGGCACTGCCCGCTCTGCTGTCGAACTCAAGAAACCAGCATGGTGCCCGGCGCTCACACCGTGGAACTCGAGAAACCAGCATGGTGCCCGGCGCTCACACCGTGGAAAGCAGCAAGGTGCCCGGCGCTCACACCGTGGAAAGCCTACTCCGGAGTGGCACTCGAGGGGAGCGACCCACACGAGCAAAGTATCACTGTATCAAGCATCTCTGTAACCACTGTCTCATAATAGCAGGGCTGGATCGTGACTCAAAGAAGTGGGAACAACCCTCCACTATAGTAAGCCCGATCCCCGAACACCCAATCTGATGCAATAGAAACAATCCGGTCAACCACCCAAGATTCGTGGTCGCCGCAACCCCCTGACAACTCAGCCTGTCCCCAAATCCCCAATACCTGCCTACACTGTCCAACATACGCTCGAACCTGAGCGATTAAGCCGCTAGTGCCAACAATGAAAGAAGAAAGAGAAAAGCATGGTTTCTCCTAAGTCAAGTCCCAAAATAGTGTAGCAGTAAAGGATGGCAATAATTATGTGATCAATTAAATCATGCAATGTTCCAATACTTGTCCAATTTCCAAGTATAACAGTTTAGAAGTGACTTAAGCTAGGGTGACCGTTTCACATGGATAAACATTGGTTTTGCAGTCCTCTAATTCTATGTTGTCTCAGAGTATAAGTTCCAGAATCAATAAACGATTAATCTAACAATAATTTATTTGGAGATCTGATACCCAATAATCAATTTCCTAGAGCATGCAAGTCTACCAGTCAACACGTTCAACATTGTTAAAACGAGGATACTCTGATATTCCTAGTGGGCATACAAAGAGAGGAGTATAACAACCACCCACCTGAAGCGCAACTGTCCCAACTCGCACAGTCAGAAAATACCAGAACTCCAATTCCTTGCCCCCACGAATTTAGCACACCCGCAACACTCCTGGTACAACAAGGAATCCACTAATTACACTAGGGTCTCAAGTACAGCACTAATTACCACATAAACACACCAGTACCAAACTGTCAAATTATCACCTGCAACAAATGTCCAGAAAATTCTAATAAAAATATCACGGCGATCCTCGCGACGATAGCTTCGCAACGGTACCTTGCACGCCCAAATCCGAGTTCTGTAGACCAAGATAAAAATTCAGCAAGGGGGCCCTCTCATACAAAAGCCAGGATTAAGGGCAGATTACTGTTCACAGAGAATTCCTTAATTTTCACCTCGAAAGAAAATTCACAAAAATCCACTAAAAATACGAGCGCGTTCCTTGCGATCCGTAGATGAAAAAGTTGTATAAGCTCGTTTCCATCAGACGCTCGTGCGCAAAGATATAGCCGAAACACTCCGCTGCTGTCAAGAATTCCAAACAGAAAAAGGGGGTCACTTGTAGCCTCGAAAACCGTGCCAAAACCTCGAAACGGGCAGGCGCGACTAAAACGAAAGATGAAGTCCTACCTCTTAGGAGTCCACTGGTGCAAGAATCACAAGAAAATGATGTCGGGGTAGCCCAGGGGAGCAAAAACACTATCGCTGCGCCGAGGAAGAACACAAGAAAGCTACGTCGCGCCGCACCGTAAAATGGGAAACCTTGGGATTCGTGCCACTAAAATTCCTGAGATTTGGCAGGGAGTTGAAGGACCCAAAGATGAAGCTTTTTCTCAGAAATAGGCTTTGGCTGAAGAAGCATGGTTTGGGAGAAAAATGGGGAAGAAGGAGGCTCGGATGGGTTTTTGGCTGAGGGGGGGGGGAAAAATATTCCCTGCGCCCGGTGCACGTGAGCCAGCCAACCGGGGCTCGCCACGTGGCACACCGCGCCGTGCACCGCGCCGTGGACCGCGCACCCCGCACGCCCCCCTGTCGCGTACGGCACCTGCTCCGCTAGTCACGTGGACCGGGAGCACAGGACCGCACCAACCAAGCATCGCCACGTGTCCACCCGGTCCACCGTGCACCCGGCCCGAACTCCGTGGACCGCGCGCTGTGGACCACCCAACCAAAAACTGCCACGTGGCACCGCCCAAGTGCACGGCCGCCGCCGTGGACCGCGCGCCTGCCCGGGCGCCCGCGCGCTGCCCGCGCCCTGCCCGCGCCGCGCGCCGCCGCTGCTCCGCCTGCCCGAGGCCGCGCCGCCGTCCGCCGGTGCTGCCCGCCGCCGCCGCCGGCGCCGGCGATCGCCGGAAAGTACTGTTCCGGCCGGTGAACAGTAAAATACTGTAGCAAGCTCCGAAAAATCCAAGTAAATAGCCCATCTTGACCGTTTTCGCGCGCTGATTCCAAATCCGGCGTCCGTTTCGCCAAATTCCAATCCTAAAATTTGCCGGAGGCTCCCGGAAAGGTATTTTCATTCCGAATTTCGCGCCGAGTCCAAATTTGATATCCGATTTGCGCGAAAACTCTTCTAAACATCCAACGGGGTCTCCCGGTTATCCACGTGATCCATTTAAGCCCCGAATCCATCACTTGAATCCAAACTGGCGCGCGAACACCGCCGACATGCCCCGTAGGCCTCCAGAAGCTGCCGGTCACACTGTAGAAGCCCTGCAAGGATCCGGGTCACCACATCCTCCCCCACTAAAAGAAAGTTTCGTCCTCGAAACTAAAGCAACTCCCAAGGAGTCTCAAAAACCAGGGGTCCAAACTCAATACCGCCGTCTCCAGCTCCCAAGTCACCTATCACTCCCCGTGATTACTCCACAACAACCACAACAGCAACAACCAGAACGGCAAAGCCCGATTGCGCAATTCCCTCACCTCACGAGCCGGAATTCGCAACGGGCGCCCCTCGTACACCAAACCCTCATAGGGCTTAAAAGAAGCGAGTCAATCACGGGCGAGGGGTCCAAAGCATAACACTCCAAAGCTGAGACGCAGAAAAACCTCAAGAACTCCAACAAAAGGTTGGGGAAAGAAACGAACAGCCCGAGCAACATGCTCAAGAATCACTCCCAAGAACCAACTCAACCAAAGCGACCCGAAACACATTCACACAACACCTGCACAGAAAAGGGGCCCCAATAAGCAGGGGTTCACACTTAGTCGCCCTCAAAACTCAACCACCCAAGTGGATTGCTCAGCCGCGGCCTCTAATCAAAAGAGATCCTCTAGGACACAAACTCAAACCCTGTACACCAAGATGGCCTCTCACAGCGCCAATGAGAAACAACAAACTCAAACCCAAAGCTCTTCTGCTCCAGGTATCCGCCACCACAGCGGCCCTATCGGGGTGATACAGGATGCTCAACAAAATCCAATGATAGCTCTACAGCCACAATGGGAGGTATCACTATGACTCACCAATCCATCTCCCACCACTGACAAGGTTAAAATCGGCGCTGGTACCAAACTCGTCATCTGATCATCAGGCTCTGCTAGCACTATCCGGTCCAAAAGCTCCTCACCCCAACAATAACCGTCGATCTCGGCCAGTCTTAAATAACATCCATTTTGGCCGGATTTCCACAGTCGCCCCTATGGCTTGAATAGGCAATCCAGGAAGACATGCTCTCAAAGCTAAAACTTGCACCACAACGACTTGGCATAACGCTTCTTCCTCACAAACCTTGCCACAGCATCTACAAATGCTCCACAAGCTCTAAGTCACTCAGGGAGAGGGTAAGCCAAAATATCCCTAGAGAATGCCACTATCAATCCGTTCACGTCCCACAGGAAAACAGAGTTCCTCAATCATAAAGGCAACAGGGCATTAGTCATTCCATTGGCTTCACTGTACTCCTAATGCCCCTAGCGTCTCTTGTACGCCACCTTGGCGAAATACTCAACTGTAAATTCCAAACTGGTGCAGGCATCATAATCGATCAACTGCCGGGGCAGAACTCCATCAAAAGGCCCTAAATAATACCTGGACCTGACTGGGCTCCAATCACAAGGGCTCTCACCGTCGTATATCCACGACAACCACAAACTTAATTTCCATTTCGGGCGGCATAATCATCGGCTCAGGTGGTCTCACACCCGGAATCTCACGAGCAATAGGGATATCCTTAAGTCCCGCTATCGCCGTAGGCACCTCTCACACCGTCGCTGTAATCGGTGTGCTCTAACAGTCTCAACAAACAAATTGCCTTCCATTATCTGCCTTGCAGAAAATCAAAGTCCTTTATCTCATCAGTCAAACATCCTGTGGCACTACACCAACCAATCCCAAGCACTGGGTCAGACACCAAGCTGCCACAAACACCAATATGTCTGCCGGCAAAACTCACGGCCTCTGCTACACTGGACATGATCCACTAGCCTCCCCCACTTGCACAATGCCAACAGTAACCGGTACCTTAAGTGCATGTGGTAACGACTCTACCTCTAGTCCATGCAGGAATACAACATGTCCTAACTCCGACTGCTGAGATGAAATCACACCTGCGACAACTCAAACCACTACCGTGGCGCCCTCCAACCGGCGGCACAAATTCATCCGCTCGATGCAAGTGGTCGTCGCTCAGCCTGCCAAAATATCTAGAACAATCACAAAGGGAGCACGACCTCTGTCCATGCTCACGCTGAGGTGCCGAATGTGGTCTCTCGCAGACAGCCAATCCACGCTACCGCTGCGCCGCTCTGATAAAAGGGCTGTTGTTGTCATCGGGGTCCACCCAACCCCCGATGTCTCAAGATGCCGGCGAATAATCCTGACATAATCCACTCTCAGCCACGCATATCCCATGCGCCCCGTTCCTCAAATCATAGAACGCGCAGTTCGACAGCTGCGTACACCCTTTAGACACCAGAAGGCTGCCAAAGAGTCTCTCCATCATCACCAACCACGATTCTACCCCAAGAAGCTCCAAACCTAATCCTAAGAATCGGGGTGGTTTATCTGCCAAAACTGGCTCAACTGATCATTGGTGTCCCATAGCTCATCAGCTGTCAACTATCCACCCTGCCTCGGCGCCTCGGCACTAAACATTGGCACAATGGGGCTACTCACTCCATCAATACCACAGAAATCCTCGCCCTTGAGGATACTGCAATCGGGTGGTCTCAGAAGGAAGCACTGTCGAGCTGCCCGCCGCTCCGACGACTGTGTCATAAAACCAGATGCTCGCTCACTCTGCCGCTGAAAAGCCTCTGACAATCCTGTCACCTGGGTCCGGAGCTCTCTGACTCCAATCTGGTATCCGGCCCGAAACAACTGGCTCAGACCCAAGTGCTGCACCAAGTGCACCCGGGTCAGGGCCCCAAAGTCGGGGAGACACCGCTCGCCACGACAAACAGCAAATCAGCACAACCCAAACACTCGACCCAATCTAGCGAAAGTCAAAAGACATCTCCCTATTTCTGTAACCTTATGTTGTCTGCAGCCAACATAATGGTTCAACAGAAATGGACTATGTCGATCCCTCTTCACTCACAGGAAGAGTTAACATATAAAAATCACCGACTTTCGCAAAATGTCACGCCACTCACGCCCTATCATCCTAGGGTCTGTCCAAAAGCCTAGGGTTTCCTAAGTCCCAACTGACCTATCCCTAAGCTCTGATACCAACTTAATCTGTCACGCCCCGGGTGTAAACCAGAACCCGGGCCCGTTCACAGATCCGCCGTGCATGCGGTATTTCCCACATACACGAAGCGTCGGTAACCTGCTCAGATAAGAAAAGATAATAAAAGAGCATAATAATCAGAGCTGAAAAAAACTACTGTATCTCAGACAGATGCTGGAAGTAAAAGGTACAACAGTAAAATAAAATACAGATGTCTCTCCCAGCTCACTACTATAATACAAACAGCTGGCGGAAGCCAGTCCCAAAAGTAAGTAAGTAAAAACTGTCTGAGAAGTCCTGGTGCCCAAAAATCTCCAGCTACATCCCTCGGGAGGCTCTCTATCTAGTCCACAATTCTCTTACCTCGATCAGTTGCTGACGGCCCAGCAACTCCCACTGAGGACTCTGCAAAACAAGGGGAAAGAAAGAGACAAGAGGAACAATGGGGGTAAGTACTACTATAAACAGTAGCCTCCCCTAGTGGGTAAAGCCTCAGCTCAGATATGCCCACCAGGTGATCAGAGGCAAAAAGGGGAAAGGAAAAGAAAGGAGAAGCAGATAAATAAAGCAACTGATAAAGTGCTATCCCTAATATGCCTCTATATGACCAACCAATAAGGATGGGAAAAGTGATGCATCAGAATCAAGTAGCCTGTCATAAAGACCCAATCTGACAACCAGTGAACACTGGCACTGCCCGCTCTGCTGTCGAACTCAAGAAACCAGCATGGTGCCCGGCGCTCACACCGTGGAACTCGAGAAACCAGCATGGTGCCCGGCGCTCACACCGTGGAAAGCAGCAAGGTGCCCGGCGCTCACACCGTGGAAAGCCTACTCCGGAGTGGCACTCGAGGGGAGCGACCCACACGAGCAAAGTATCACTGTATCAAGCATCTCTGTAACCACTGTCTCATAATAGCAGGGCTGGATCGTGACTCAAAGAAGTGGGAACAACCCTCCACTATAGTAAGCCCGATCCCCGAACACCCAATCTGATGCAATAGAAACAATCCGGTCAACCACCCAAGATTCGTGGTCGCCGCAACCCCCTGACAACTCAGCCTGTCCCCAAATCCCCAATACCTGCCTACACTGTCCAACATACGCTCGAACCTGAGCGATTAAGCCGCTAGTGCCAACAATGAAAGAAGAAAGAGAAAAGCATGGTTTCTCCTAAGTCAAGTCCCAAAATAGTGTAGCAGTAAAGGATGGCAATAATTATGTGATCAATTAAATCATGCAATGTTCCAATACTTGTCCAATTTCCAAGTATAACAGTTTAGAAGTGACTTAAGCTAGGGTGACCGTTTCACATGGATAAACATTGGTTTTGCAGTCCTCTAATTCTATGTTGTCTCAGAGTATAAGTTCCAGAATCAATAAACGATTAATCTAACAATAATTTATTTGGAGATCTGATACCCAATAATCAATTTCCTAGAGCATGCAAGTCTACCAGTCAACACGTTCAACATTGTTAAAACGAGGATACTCTGATATTCCTAGTGGGCATACAAAGAGAGGAGTATAACAACCACCCACCTGAAGCGCAACTGTCCCAACTCGCACAGTCAGAAAATACCAGAACTCCAATTCCTTGCCCCCACGAATTTAGCACACCCGCAACACTCCTGGTACAACAAGGAATCCACTAATTACACTAGGGTCTCAAGTACAGCACTAATTACCACATAAACACACCAGTACCAAACTGTCAAATTATCACCTGCAACAAATGTCCAGAAAATTCTAATAAAAATATCACGGCGATCCTCGCGACGATAGCTTCGCAACGGTACCTTGCACGCCCAAATCCGAGTTCTGTAGACCAAGATAAAAATTCAGCAAGGGGGCCCTCTCATACAAAAGCCAGGATTAAGGGCAGATTACTGTTCACAGAGAATTCCTTAATTTTCACCTCGAAAGAAAATTCACAAAAATCCACTAAAAATACGAGCGCGTTCCTTGCGATCCGTAGATGAAAAAGTTGTATAAGCTCGTTTCCATCAGACGCTCGTGCGCAAAGATATAGCCGAAACACTCCGCTGCTGTCAAGAATTCCAAACAGAAAAAGGGGGTCACTTGTAGCCTCGAAAACCGTGCCAAAACCTCGAAACGGGCAGGCGCGACTAAAACGAAAGATGAAGTCCTACCTCTTAGGAGTCCACTGGTGCAAGAATCACAAGAAAATGATGTCGGGGTAGCCCAGGGGAGCAAAAACACTATCGCTGCGCCGAGGAAGAACACAAGAAAGCTACGTCGCGCCGCACCGTAAAATGGGAAACCTTGGGATTCGTGCCACTAAAATTCCTGAGATTTGGCAGGGAGTTGAAGGACCCAAAGATGAAGCTTTTTCTCAGAAATAGGCTTTGGCTGAAGAAGCATGGTTTGGGAGAAAAATGGGGAAGAAGGAGGCTCGGATGGGTTTTGGCTGAGGGGGGGGGGAAAAATATTCCCTGCGCCCGGTGCACGTGAGCCAGCCAACCGGGGCTCGCCACGTGGCACACCGCGCCGTGCACCGCGCCGTGGACCGCGCACCCCGCACGCCCCCCTGTCGCGTACGGCACCTGCTCCGCTAGTCACGTGGACCGGGAGCACAGGACCGCACCAACCAAGCATCGCCACGTGTCCACCCGGTCCACCGTGCACCCGGCCCGAACTCCGTGGACCGCGCGCTGTGGACCACCCAACCAAAAACTGCCACGTGGCACCGCCCAAGTGCACGGCCGCCGCCGTGGACCGCGCGCCTGCCCGGGCGCCCGCGCGCTGCCCGCGCCCTGCCCGCGCCGCGCGCCGCCGCTGCTCCGCCTGCCCGAGGCCGCGCCGCCGTCCGCCGGTGCTGCCCGCCGCCGCCGCCGGCGCCGGCGATCGCCGGAAAGTACTGTTCCGGCCGGTGAACAGTAAAATACTGTAGCAAGCTCCGAAAAATCCAAGTAAATAGCCCATCTTGACCGTTTTCGCGCGCTGATTCCAAATCCGGCGTCCGTTTCGCCAAATTCCAATCCTAAAATTTGCCGGAGGCTCCCGGAAAGGTATTTTCATTCCGAATTTCGCGCCGAGTCCAAATTTGATATCCGATTTGCGCGAAAACTCTTCTAAACATCCAACGGGGTCTCCCGGTTATCCACGTGATCCATTTAAGCCCCGAATCCATCACTTGAATCCAAACTGGCGCGCGAACACCGCCGACATGCCCCGTAGGCCTCCAGAAGCTGCCGGTCACACTGTAGAAGCCCTGCAAGGATCCGGGTCACCACAATTTGACTAACTTTTTGGACATGTATTATTACTAACAAGTTGTTTGATTACTAACAAAGCAAAGTTATGACATTTGGAATCTTATTGCTTAGAAGATATGTCAATGATTGATTCTGATCTTATTACATATCTGAATTACTAAATGTCATGGTGAGTATAAACTTCATCTCTGCTTGGTTTTGTATGCTAGATATTCTTGAGGTATCTCATGATCTTTTTGTCAAGAATGATTTCTTTTGCAGAGAGTACAGATGTCTAAGTCTAGAGTCTGTTTTAGGAGTTTATCTCATGTATTTAATTTTTGGATCTCCTTTGTAAATTTTTGTTGTATGGTGATAGCAACAAAAATATCCTTTTTAAATTTTCTTTAGTGGATTTGTGTTTTGTCACGAAACCGCCAAAGGGGGAGATTGTTACGGAATTTGAGTTGGCGTATTTCGTGAAAGTATTAAGTCTTGAAGATTGAAGATGAAAGAAGTTTGGATCATATACCTCAATCTCAAGAAAGAAGAATTCAAAAGGATCAGGTATGTTTAACTAAAGATTTTTGGTGATCCGAATACTTCTTGTAGTGTAGAAACACTTGGAAGAATTTTTTATTGCATAAAAATCAAAAACTGGACATGGGACATGTTCAGGATCCGGATCAGACCTTGCAATCCGGATCCCGAAGGGTGTTCGATCATACAATGGTTCAATCCGGATCGCAGCATCCTTTGATCCGGATCCCGAACACTTGTTTTACCTTTGTATTTGAACGATCCGGATCAGGCTCTACAATCCGGATCCCGAACGTTGGTGTTTGGTGAAACTGTATGAACGATCCCGATCAGGAACTTCGATCCGGATTCCGAACTATTGTTTTTCTGGAAACCGTCTTTCTTGCTATTGCAATCCGGATCGCAGAAATCCGATCCGGATCGCCGTCCGTAAAATTTCCAGAAAAGGCAAGTTTTTGATCCTTATCTTCTTCTGTTGGGTTTAGGTTAATAAGGATCTAAATAGGGGAAAAAACACCTAGAGGGGGGTGAATAGGTGTAAACAATAAACACTCAAAAATCATTGCGCAAATAAACCCAATGCGGAAAAATAAAAGAACACGCAAGATTTTTACGTGGAAAAACTCCAAACCGGAGTAAAACACCACGGGACCGATAACACGGCGAAATCCACTAGAATTAACACACGTACAAGGTGATATAGCGTACTCACAAACGACTCAACCTCTTACCATACGCTCCTAGTAGATCTTCTCCGCTCGCTCCACGACGCTTCTCGAATCCACGATCCGCGCCCAACGCTGAATCCACAGCGTCCAACGTCGAGTCCACGACGTCCAACCGAATCCTCGGTCTTCACCCAGTGGCACGCTTCGAATCCACGAACGTACCTCGCTCCGAATCCACGAGAGCGGTTGCACCTTGAATCCACAAGGCCACGCGAGTCCACGCGCCAATTTTGGGGTAAATCGTTGTTTGTTTGGGTGGTGATGATCCGCCGAATACTTAGATCAAAGATAGATCGGAAATACCATCTAAGTATTCATTGATTTGATTCTACTCAAAATGTGAGTATGGAAAACCTAGAATCAAATCAATCAATATAGATGAAGAACCATAGAATAGAATCTAATGATTTCCGTTCTTCTCTATATATGTGGATTTTTCTTTCGGCTATTTTTCTTTTTCTATGATATATCGATTGCGGATGCCCTAGAAATGAATAGAGGGCTATTTATAGGTTAGAAACCCTAGGAAGAATATTCGGATCAAAAACAGCCTTTTCTGGAAAGTTTTACCGACGGCGATCCGGATTGGATTTGGCGATCCGGATTGCAGAAGCACAAAGACGGTTTCCAGAAAATTGCCTGTTCGGGATCCGGATCGTAGTCCACGATCCGGATCGTTCATACAGTTTTACCAAAACACAATGTTCGGGATCCGGATTGCAATTCCTGATCCGGATCGTTCAAGCAAATAGGTAAAACTATGTTCGGGATCCGGATCATGGAATGCTGCGATCCGGATTGAACCAGTGTATGAACGAACACCCTTCGGGATCCGGATTGCAAGCCACGATCCGGATCCTGAACATGTCCCATGTCCAGTTTTTGATGATTAAGCAATTAAAACCTCTTCCAGGTGTTTCTACACTATAAGAAGTATTCGGATCATCAAAATTCTTTAGTTAAACGTACCTGATCCTTTTGAATTCTTCTTTCTTGAGATTGAGGTATACGATCCAAAGTTTCTTCATCTTCAATCTTCAAGACTTAATACATTCACGAAATACGCCAACTCAAATTCCGTAACAATCTCCCCCTTTGGCGGTTTCGTGACAAAACACAAATCCACAAAAGAAAATTCAAAAAGGATATTTTTGTTGCTATCACCATACAACAAAAATTTACAAAAGAGTTCCAGAAATTAAATACATGAGATAAACTCCTAAAACAGACTCTAGACTTAGACATCTGTAATCTCTGCACACAGAAAGCATTCTTGACAAACAAAATCGTTAGATACCTCAAGAATTGAAACATTCAAAAACAACTACAGAGATAGAGTTTATTCTCAATCATGACATTTGAAAAATTCAGATATGTAAGAGAATCATAGTTAAAACCAACATATCTTCTAAGCAGTCAAAAACCAAATGTCAAAGTATGTTAGTCCAACATCAACTTGTTAGTCATATTACATGCCCAAATAGTTAGTCGAATAGTTAGTATAGAAGCATGTCACAAATCACAAGAAAAAAAAAGTTGAGTTGAGGTCATACTTACCTTACTTAGTCATTGATATTCACAATCATTGTTCAAAGTTCTTTGCAAACAGTTCAAGGTCTTCTCTCCAACTCTCTCCCCCTTTTTGTCACAAAATACGCCAAATAATTACAGAACAGAGGGAGTTAAAAAAATATTGAAAAAACCTGCAGAAAGCAAACGTCAAAGAGAAAATCCTGCAAAGGTAGAACAAACATGGTTAAAGCTCTACTCCTGAGAGTCGGAGTCATCAGATGTTGTGCATCCCATTTTTGCGAACAGCTTCTTCACCAGCTTCTTCACGGATGAGACTGACTTAGCCAAAGTAACCTGAGAAGCTGTGAGGATTTCCATCTCATTTTTCATGACGTGAAGATCGCCTCTCATTTCAGTGAATTCAGCGGACATACGTTCCTGTTCATTCGAAAGCCGCTGTTGTTCTTTAAATATAGAGGTGACCGAGGCATCATCGTCAGAGGTGGATGGAGGTGCCTTCTGTGGAGGAGGAACTGGGGCTGTGGAAGAAGTTGCTTGTGGTCGAGCTCGTTGTCGAAGTGGAGGAGAAGGGGGATCATCCTGCTTTGTTGACAGAGACTTGACGATGGTTGTCTCATTGATTGTCCCCAAACTATACAAGTAAGAACTAGCACTTGTATCCACTTTAAACTTCTTAAGGATGCGCATGATGATCATCGGGTATGGTAGTCGCTCTGTGGGGTGAGAGTGTTCGACATACCGCGACATCCTATTCCAGATGAGATAGGGAATGTTCAAGTTCGCTCCCATCAGTGCAGTCGGGTTGTCAAGAAGATAGAGAAAAAGCATTCTATCCCATCGGAGGACTTTTGTGTTCATGTTGGGAAGAATGTTGTAGCAAACAATGAAGTTTAAGTACTTGTACTCCTTCTTGAGTTCCTTGGAGAAAACTGAATTTCCGGCAGACAGAGTATCTGGAATGCAGATTCCATCAACCACAACTCTCCACGAGTTTTCGTTGAAGCTTTGAGTCTTGAGGTAATGAAGACCATCAGATCTTGCTTTCATATTAAGTACCTCCCCAATCAGTTGAGGGGTGACTTTGATTTTGATGCCTTTAACCAAAGTGTGAAATTCTCGATGTCCGTCAGCATTGTCAGTGAGACTTGTAGCGTTCTGATAAAACATGCGAACTGAATGTGGACAATATCCAGTTTTTTCAGGAAAGTTGCAGATTGGACCGAGACCCGCTTGATTGAATAACCTTCCAAACGCTGCAGAGCGTTCCATCATTGGTTTGACATTGACATGCCTCTCACCAATGCATTCTCTTTTCTCAAAATCCTTGATTCTAGTAGAGCTAACAAATTCCTGAGGAGGAGGCTGACTGGCTATAGGTTCGTTGATCGAAATGCCCTGAGCACTGCTTCTTTTCCTTGCACAGGTTTTCATCCTTTTTCCAGTAGGTTCCATTGGTGCTTTCCCTTTCTCAGCTGCTGTAGGAGGAGGCTTGGTCTTAGGGGCTTCAGCAAGAGCCTTCCCTTTTGAGACAGTAGGGACAGGTGCTTCAATTTCAATGTTGTCCCAATCGATCGACTCTGTTTCAGATTCAGTGTCGGAGTCAGCTTGAGCTCGTTTCGCCCTCTTGGTCCTCTTTGGCTTTGCAGTATCCTTTACATGGACCATGGCAGCAAGTAGGAAAATGATCCAGGTGATCACCATTTCTGACAGTGCTTTGAGTTTGAGAAAGTGTCCTGTGAAAACCAACTCAAGAACATATGAAAAATCGTCAATTTTGAAAAATTTGAAAACATTGTACCTAGACAATCATAATCATGTAGAGAAGCCAAGAATCAAATTAGTTTTCCAAAAAGAATTTTAAAAATAGATCAATTCCATGATTTTCAAAAATTCCTCTTTTATGCCCTAAACCAGAATTTTTAGAAATCGAAGCCTAAAAACTCGTTTATCTTGAGAAAACCCAGCATAAAAGCAAAACTAATTGACCCAGAGTTCTTATTTCAAAAGAAATTTGATCAAAAACCATTCACAAACGAAAAAGTTCCAATTTTTCAACTCACGTTTGATGAAAAACTGTAAAAACCGAGTTTTGATCAATAAAACTTACTTGAATCCGAAGAACTTTGAGTTTTGAAGCTCCAAGAAGCAAGAGATCTAGAGAGAGAAACTCTAGAGGCTTGAAAACCAGAGATTAGGGTAAAAGAAATGAAAATCTCTATGTTTTTATAAGAACCCTAGCCGTGATCCGGATCGGCTCGAGAATGTGATCCGGATCGGCCACCCGCAGGAGAAATCCTGCGTTCGGGATCCGGATCACTTGCCCCGATCCGGATCGGCTACAACTTTTTCTTCAGAAAAATTTAGAAAAATTCAATAAAATCCAGAAAAAGTATGTAAGCACTTTACCATGTCAACTTTAAACAAAAGACATCGTTTCATACAACAAGAAATAGATTATGAAAAATCTATCAAAAATATCCAAAAATGAAACGAAAATTTACGAAAGTTAAAACACTTAAAGTTGAACAACTTCAATTACATCTATCCTGATCTTATGCGTAATGCCTTTATCAAATCATCAATTTTGGTAAAGAAAATGAAATACCAAGATCAATAGATGTTTGAAATCCCAGATAAGTTAGATAATATATCTAGACAATCTGTTGAAGGAGTGGCTCTTTGAGCATCTTTTATAAAAATCCCACCTTATACCAACCATGAAATACGACTGAGTCAAGTATTTCAATATGATTTCATCAACAATTTTCAAAACAAAAATTTGCTTTTCATTCATGGAGTAGATATTTTTTCTTTCATTTCCTCCATGTGGTGGTAGTTTTCACACTCCTCATTGGGATGTAACTCTTTCCACATCTTTTGAGCATTTTACATTTCATTGACTCCCCCTCAATTGGCTATCAATTATTTAATATATAAGGTATTCAACCAAACCATTGATCTCGAATTCATACTCGACTAAGCAATCAAATATGATAATGACTATACCAAGAGATCATTGAGAGAGAAATTGACTTTGATCACTTAAAAGATGGTTTAATTAACGTAAATGATCATTGCAACATTGAAATATTATGACATCAAAAGCATAATAAATTTCTAAATGCATAAAAGGATGCAATTAAAGTCAATTATGATTTATGCTCAATTAATGTGCTATGTACAGAACATAGATAAAGAACAAAACAAAACAAGAACAAAAACAAAACCTAATCTAAGCAAAGGTTTCAAAAGAGTTTATTTCAAGGAAAGCATGCCAATTGCTTTACGCAAGTGAATAAAACGTTTTTGATCCAAAGGTTTTGTTAAGATGTCGGCTAATTGATCCTCAGTTGAAATATATGACAGTTGAAGAATGTTTGATTCAACTAGCTCTCTAAGAAAATGATATCTAAGTTCAATATGTTTTGTTCTAGAGTGCAACACAGGGTTTTTAGAAATGTTAATAGCACTAGTGTTGTCACATAAAATGGTTACCGAAGATGTTGAAATCCGGAAATCGCTCAACACGCTTTTCATCCAAATCAATTGGGTTGAACAACTTCCTGCAGAAATGTACTCCGCTTCGGCAGTCGAGAGTGCTATGCAGTTCTGCTTTTTACTGTGCCATGCAACAAGGCAGTGGCCAAGATAGAAGCATGCACCACTCGTGCTTTTCCGGTCATCCACCGATCCAGCCCAATCGGCATCTGAGTATCCAACAATATCCAAAGTCGTTCCCATAGGATACCAAATTCCGAAATTGATTGTACCTTTGATATATCGGATGATCCGTTTCACCGCTTTCAGGTGAACCTCCTTCGGTGCTGATTGATATCTCGCACAAATCCCAACACTGAAGGATATATCCGGGCGACTAGCCGTGAGATATAGTAGACTTCCAATCATACTGCGGTACAGTTTCTCGTCTACATTCTCACTTTGTGATTCACTTCCAAGTCCCTTATGGCTAGTTCCCATTGGAGTCGGAAAATCCTTAGAATTTTCAAGATCAAACTTTTTGACCAACTCCAGTGCATACTTGGATTGACACAAGTGAATTCCTTCATCGTTTTGTTTAACTTGTAATCCAAGAAAATAATTCAATTCGCCCATCATGGACATCTCAAATTCGCTTTCCATGGTCTCCGCGAATTTAGAAGCATCATTATCTCTCGTTGCTCCAAAAACAATGTCATCGACATAGATTTGAGCAACTATGAAATTGTTTTGATAATGCTTCACAAAGAGAGTCCTGTCAGCTCCCCCTCGAGTGTAGCCCTTTTCCAAAAGGTGCTTTGTCAACCTTTCGTACCATGCTCGCGGTGCTTGTTTCAGACCGTAAAGAGCCTTTTTCAGACGAAAAACATGGTTAGGTAGTTTATGATCCACAAAACCTTTCGGTTGAGCTACATAAACTTCCTCATTTAAAAATCCATTTAAAAAGGCGCTCTTAACGTCCATTTGAAATAATTTGATTTTAAAATGACAAGCGATCGCAAACAATATACGAATGGACTCGAGTCTAGCTACAGGGGCGAAAGTTTCATCAAAGTCTATACCTTCTACTTGAGAATAGCCTTGAGCAACTAACCTTGCTTTGTTCCTGATGATAGTACCTTCTTCGTTTTTCTTGTTCTTGAAGATCCATTTGGTACCTATCACATTGTGTTGCTTCGGAGGCTTCGTTAATTCCCAGACTTTGTTTCGCTCGAATTGATGGAGCTCTTCCTGCATTGCTTTAATCCAGTAGTCATCTTGGAGAGCTTCATCAACATTCCTTGGTTCGATTTGAGATACATAGCATGCAAATCCGCAAACCAATTGTCTCCGTGTTCTAACTCCTTCTTGTGGATCTCCAATTATGTTCGATTCAGGGTGATCCTTGGAGATGCGTAACGTTTGAGGTAGAGGAGTAGGCGGAGGTACACGAGATGATTCCTGCACATCAGATAAGCTTGAAGAACCGTTAGATGCATCAACATTATTATCGAAAGAATTGTTAGAAGAAGATGCATTAGCAGGTGTATCATCATCAAGAGAGATATCGAGGGTAGATTTTTCAGATTCAAAATGAAAAGCTTCATCTACCTTAACATTTATCGATTCTACGATCGTCTTAGATTCTAAGTTAAAAACTCGATATGCTCTGCTGTTTGTAGAATAACCTAAGAAAATCCCTTCGTCACTTCGAGAGTCAAATTTTCCAAGATTTTCGCGATCACGTAAAATAAAACACCGACTCCCAAAGATACGAAAATATTTGATGTTAGGTTTTCTACAAAACCAAAGTTCATATGGTGTATTCAATGTCCCCGGGCGCAAATACACGCGATTGATAACATAAACAGCAGTGTTCACCGCTTCAGCCCAAAAATAAAAAGGTAAGTTCCGGCTGTGAAGCATAACACGTGCCATTTCCTGTACGACCCTGTTTTTGCGCTCGACTACACCATTTTGTTGAGGTGTGTAAGGTGCGGAGAATTCATGTTTAATGCCATTAGAAGTGCAAAAATCAATGAATTTGGAATTTATGAATTCCCCACCTCTATCACTCCTAACTCGAGTAATCCTATCATTCTTTTCTATCATAATACGATTGCAGATTTCGAGAAAAGAATCAAAGGTATCAGCTTTTTCTTTTAAGAAAGCTACCCAAGTATATCTAGAAAAATCATCAACCAACAAGAAAATATACCATTTACCTCCCAGAGATGGTTGACGAGTTGGCCCCATTAAGTCCATATGCAAAAGTTCCAAAGGCCGTTTTGTACCTATGTGGTTCAAATTCTTGTGTGCAGTCCTAGACTGTTTTCCCTTTTGGCAACCGCCACACACAAGGTTTTGTTCAAAAGAAAGTTTCGGAACCCCCTTGACCACATCTTTATTCGAAATTCTAGCAAGTTCCTTAAAGTTTATGTGACCTAGCCTTTCATGCCAAAGTGTTTCATTTTTCAAAGATGCTAGGTTACATTTTTCAGAAATCTTAGTAGGAACTACATAACAATTGTTTTCTGATCTAACCCCCTTTAAAAAGAAAGCATGGTTCATGTCAGTTACAGTGCATTTATCAGATGAAAAATTAACTGAATAACCACTATCACACAGTTGACTTATGCTTATGAGGTTAGTCTTAAGGCCATGAACAAATAACACATTATCTAGAACCGGGCCATCTGGAATAGCTACCGTTCCCTTTCCAACAATTTTGGAAGACCGACCATCTCCGAAAACAACAAGTCCTCCGGAGTTTTTCTCAAAAGTTTGAAAACAGTTTTTATCGCCGGTCATATGACGGGAACACCCGCTATCCAGGTACCAAGACGAACTATCATATGCATGCAAAGAAACATTGGTAGCAAGACAAGGGAAGATTTCACCTTTGCGCACCCAAACCTTTTTGGAATGCGTCGGTAATGATCGTGAAGTTGATTTCCTAGGTGAGAGCGTCTTGCTTGAAGAATTGCTGCTCCTTGATGATGTCGTCTTGAGCGGTGACTACCAAGGCTCTTTTCCTTCAAATAGTTTGCAGTTGTTTTTCGAGGAATAGCCTTTTTGGTAGTCATTGCAAGAGGTGCTTGAGGTGTGCGTTTGGCTTCCGTCTTGCAATTTCTTCTTATGTGCCCTGAAATGCCACAACGAAAACATACCTTGGTTCTTGTCGATTCCGAGGAGGATGTAGTAGGTTTGTTGTCGTTGCTTGTCGTGAACACCGGTGTCGGAGGAGGAGATACCGACTGAGGCACAAATACTGTACCACTCGAACTTGGAATGTCTCCAGTTTGAGTGTATCCGAGGCCGAACTTATTTCTTTGACCGAGACCAAGAAGTCTGTCCAACTTACTCCTTCCAGAAGAAAATCTCTTTAAGTCATCCTTCAGTTGGCGTATGGTCTCCGTCATTTCCAATTTTTCCTGTCGAGCCTCGCCGTTGAGCTTCAAGAAGTAATTCGCTTTGTTCACCATATCCATATAATTCTTCTCGAGTTGCTCATTGGACTCTTGAAGGGAAACATTTGTCTTAATCAGATTGTCCCTTTCCACTTCAAGATCGGTTGAGATAGAGGTTACCCTTTTTACTTCATCTTCAAGATCCTGTAATCTCTCTTTCAACCCCTTGTTTTGCTTAGCCAGTTTCTTTGAATCCCTCAAAAGCTTATGGTAGGCTAAAACAAAATCTTCACCTTCCGAATCATCTGATTCATCGTCCGTTGCAATCTTTTCAACAGTGGAGTTGGACAGTGAGTCGGATGTACTTGCCATTAAGCACATGAAGGGTGAAGATGTAGTGGACGCGTGGAAAGCTGTCGCGTTGTCTTCTTCATCACTTGAGGATGACTCATTTGACGTGGAGTTGTCATCCCAAGTAACGACTTGCATCGCTTTCTTCTTAGCCGGATTCTTGTTGGGACATTCCGTTGCAATGTGGCCGTAGCCTCGACATTTGAAACACTGAACTTGTCCCTCAGAACTTTTCTTATCCTTTGAGAAGTTCTCTTGCTTTCTTGACTTGTAAGTTGAAGAACCCTTGCCTTTCTTCGACTTTCCGAAGGATGGAGTTTTGCTTGAATTTCCCCTTCGAAAGTTGCGGCGAAACTTCCTTGTCAAGAGAGCGAGCTGCTTCTCAAAGTCCTCCATAGAAAGGTTCTCGTCGTCGTCCGAGGAGGATGAATCCGCGTCTTCTTCTTTAGTTGATTTCAATGCGTAACCTGAAGACTTAGAAGAGGATGCCTTTCCAGAAGAATAGTTAGTAGGAAATGTCATTTCATAAGTTTGTAAAGCACCTACTAATTCTTCTACACGCATTTCGTCCGGGTGTTTAATTGTTTCAATGGCTGCGACCTTCGGGCGAAATCGTTCAGGAAGAGTTCTTAGAATTTTTCTTACAACTTTAAATTCTGGAATCTTCTCTCCCAAGTTAGCACATGAGTTCACGATATCTTGCAATCGTGTGTAATAGTCAGTGAAGGATTCATTCTCTGCCATAGAGATAGAGTCAAACTTGCTCGTGAGCATTTGCAGTTTCTGAATCTTCACTAGGTTAGTTCCCTCATGCGTAACTTGAAGAACATCCCAGATTTCTTTCGCAGTCTCACATGCCGAGACGCGAGAGAACTCAGTTTGTGACAAAGCATTAAATAGAGCATTAATCCCTTTGCCATTGTAAGAAGATAAGTCTATCTCTTCCTTGGTCCATTTCGACCTAGGTTTTAAGGTGCGAACATCATCTAAAATTTCAGTTGGATTAGACCATCCTAATTCAATTGATTGCCACACCCTTTCGTCGATGGAAATTAAAAAGGCTTTCATCCGTACTTTCCAGTACGCATAATTTGTTCCATCAAAGAAAGGGGGTCGATTGATGTTTCCACCTTCAACCATTGTTTACAACCCTATTCCCGCTCTGATACCACTTGTTGGGTTTAGGTTAATAAGGATCTAAATAGGGGAAAAAACACCTAGAGGGGGGTGAATAGGTGTAAACAATAAACACTCAAAAAATCATTGCGCAAATAAACCCAATGCGGAAAAATAAAAGAACACGCAAGATTTTTACGTGGAAAAACTCCAAACCGGAGTAAAAAACCACGGGACCGATAACACGGCGAAATCCACTAGAATTAACACACGTACAAGGTGATATACGTACTCACAGACGACTCAACCTCTACCATACGCTTACTCTCATGTTCCTCTTGGATCTTCTACCATCCAAAATCCTATAGCCGGGCCCAACGATGAGTCCTAGCGTATCGTCGATCCAGACGTCCAACCGAATCCACGGTCTTCACATTCTTCCACCCTTCGAATCCCTGACGTCCACGTCAGGCTCAAGCACACTCACAAGCACCAGGCGATGTGAGACTCGTCTCGCTAGCCTTAGCCGACCTTGTGAGGAGATGATCCACTCACAACGGTCATTAGCCGGGAGCCTCGATACCCGCTATATAACCCTAGCTCAGCCGAGACTCATCTCACATTTGAGTATGGTGAATGGAATCTGATACCAACTGTGACGCCCCTACTTCCCAGGGGGTCACCCATCCTAGAACTACTCTAGATCTAGCACGCTTAACTCTCATGTTCCTCTTGGATCTTGCTACCATCCAAAATGCTATAGCCGGGTTAGAGATTTAGTCCTATTATATCATTTATATAGAGGACTAATCCAAATTCCGGGGGTGTCACAAGAATTAACACACGTACAAGGTGATATAGCGTACTCACTGACGACTCAACCTCTTACCATACGCTCCTAGTAGATCTTCTCCGCTCGCTCCACGACGCTTCTCGAATCCACGATCCGCGCCCAATGCTGAATCCACAGCGTCCAACGTCGAGTCCACGACGTCCAACCGAATCCTCGGTCTTCACCCAGTGGCACGCTTCGAATCCACGAACGTACCTCGCTCCGAATCCACGAGAGCGGTTGCACCTTGAATCCACAAGGCCACGCGAGTCCACGCGCCGATTTTGGGGTAAATCGTTTTTTTGTTTGGGTGGTGATGATCCGCCGAATACTTAGATCAAAGATAGATCGGAAATACCATCTAAGTATTCATTGATTTGATTCTACTCAGAATATGAGTAAGGAAAACCTAGAATCAAATCAATCAATATAGATGAAGAACCATAGAATGAATCTAATGATTTCCGTTCTTCTCTATATATGTGGATTTTTCTTTTGGCTAAATTTTTCTGTTTTTACTGATGTATATAGATACATAGCCGATGCTGCGGATGCCCTAGAAATGAATAAGAGGGCTATTTATAGGTTAGAAACCCTAGGAAGAATATTCGGATCAAAAACAGCCTTTTCTGGAAAGAAATCCCGACGGCGATCCGGATTGGATTTGACGATCCGGATTGCAGAAGCACAAATGACGGTTTCCAGAAAATTGCTTGTTCGGGATCCGGATCGTAGTCCACGATCCGGATCGTTCATACAGTTTTACCAAAACACAATGTTCGGGATCCGGATTGCAATTCATGATCCGGATCGTTCAAGCAAATAGGTAAAACTTATGTTCGGGATCCGGATCATGGAATGCTACGATCCGGATTGAACCAGTGTATGAACGAACACCCTTCGGGATCCGGATTGCAAGCCACGATCCGGATCCTGAACATGTCCCATGTTCAGTTTTTGATGATTAAGCAAATAAAACCTCTTCCAGGTGTTTCTACACTATAAGAAGTATTCGGATCATCAAAATTCTTTAGTTAAACGTACCTGATCCTTTTGAATTCTTCTTTCTTGAGATTGAGGTATACGATCCAAAGTTTCTTCATCTTCAATCTTCAAGACTTAATACATTCACGAAATACGCCAACTCAAATTCCGTAACATCTTCCAATGGTCTCTAACCTATAAATAGACCCTTTATTCATTTTCTAGGGTATCCGAATATAATAGAAACGACCGAAAGAGAAAAATCCACATATAGAGAAGAAAGGAAATCAATAGATTAATTCTATGTTTCTTCATCTATATTGATTGATTTGATTCTAGGTTTTCCAAACTCAGATTTTGAGTAGAATCAAATCAATGAATACTTAGATGGTATTTTCGATCTATTTCTAATCTAAGTATTCGGCGGATCATCACCACCGAAAAACAACGATTTACCCTAAATCGGCGCGTGGACTCGGGTGGCCTTGTGGATTCAAGGTGCAACCGCTCTCGTGGATTCGGAGCGAGGTACGTTCATGGATTCGAAGCGTGCTACTGGGTGAAGACCGTGGATTCGGTCGGACGTCGTGGACTCGACGTTGAACGCTGTGGATTCAGCGTTGGACGCAGATCGTGGATTCGAGAAGCGTCGTGGAACGAGCGGAGAAGATCTACTAGGAGCGTATGGTAAAAGGTTGAGTCGTCTGTGAGTACGTTATATCAACTTGTACGTGTGTTAATTCTAGTGGATTTCACCGTGTTATCGGTCCCGTGGTTTTTTTACTCCGGTTTGGAGTTTTTCCACGTAAAAATCTTGCGTGTTCATTTATTTTTTCGCATTGGGTTTTATTGCGCAATGATTTTTTGAGTGTTTATTGTTTACACCTATTCACCCCCCTCTAGATGTTTTTTCCCCTATTTAGATCCATATTCATACAACCCAACAATTGGCGTCAAAGATGAGAGAGTACCACCCAGGTTTACTCGTTGCGGACCAGGATTAAGTTTCGAGGACGAAACTTCTTTTAAGTGGTGAGTGATGTAGAGTGTCACGCCCCGGGGTCGAAACTGCGACCCGGGCTCGCCAACAGATCCGCCACCTATGCTAAAACCCGCATAGGCGAAGCGTCTAACCTGCAAAAGATAGTACTATAGCTACACAAATATCAGAGCTGGAATAAAATGCTGTAGAATAAAATCCAATCACTGTACAACATGAGATAAAGTACAATATCCATTTCCTCGAATACAGGTAATCAACATACAATGTCCTCACTACAGCATCTCTCAACTATAAAAGGAAATAAACTAAACTATAGTACATCCGTCTCAACTCTGTCTCTCCAAATACAGAAGATCTCCCTCCAGGATAACAGTAAACATCAGCTGACAGCTGTCAGGAATCTCCGGCCAGGGGGTACAACTGCACACATCGGGTGGTACAGATCTAGCTCGCGACTCCCTCGCCCCGGACAACGATCAAAGATCAGCAACTCCCGAAGAGGACTCTGCAAAACAGGGGGAAGAAAAGAAAGGGAAAACAACAATGGGGGTGAGAACCACTAGTAAACCAGTAGCCTCCCCCTGTGGGTAAAGCCTCAAGCTCTAGCGTACCCACTAAGTCTACTAGAGGCAAGAAAAGGGCAAGGGGGTAAAGCTGTAACAGAACTACTGAATAAAAGGGGAAACCACCACAAGTATGCCTCTAAATGCAATACCGAAGGAAATGACGGTATGAATGCATCGAGGAACAGTAACTGACCAAATAGACCCAATCTGGTACCACCAGTAAACTGGTACTGCCTGCTCTGCCATCACTCACAACTCACCAACTGACCGGAACCCAACACGGTCTAAAGCCTACTCCGGAGTGGCACTCGAGGGGAGCGACCCACACGAGTAAAGTATCGCTGTATCAAGCATCTCTGTAACCACTGTCTCATAATAGCAGGACTGGATCATGACTATGATCAAAGTGGGAAACTCCGTCCACTAATGAAACCCCGACCTGATGCAATAGTACTCAAAAAGTGGGAAATACCATCCACTAGAGAACTCTGATACCCAATCTGATGTAATAGTAAACATCCGGTCAACCGCCCACAGTCCGCGGTCACCGCAATAACCCCAACCCACAATTGGGTACAATAATCAAGATCCGGTCTACCGCCTACTGTCCGCGGTTGCCGCAATAACCCATAATCCAACATCAAGTACACCCTG
>JAQOTM010001421.1:0-38749 GCA_029168755.2 Tillandsia fasciculata | reverse complement strand
TTTTGTTTAGCCAGTTTCTTTGAATCCCTCAAAAGTCTGTGATAGGCTAGAAGCAAAATCTTCACCTTCCGAATCATCTGATTCATCGTCCGTTGCAATCTTTTCAACAGTGGAGTTGGACAGTGAGTCGGATGTACTTGCCATTAAGCACATGAAGGGTGAAGATGGTGGACGCGTGGAAAGCTGTCGCGTTGTCTTCTTCATCACTTGAGGATGACTCATTTGACGTGGAGTTGTCATCCCAAGTGACGACTTGCATCGCCTTCTTCTTTGCCGGATTCTTGTTGGGACACTTCCGTTGAATGTGGCCGTAGCCTCGACATTTGAAGCACTGAACTTGTCCCTCAGAACTTTTCTTATCCTTTGAGAAGTTCTCTTGCTTTCTTGACTTGTAACTTGAAGAACCCTTGCCTTTCTTCGACTTTCCGAAGGATGGAGTTTTGCTTGAATTTCCCCTTCGAAAGTTGCGGCGAAACTTCCTTGTCAAGAGAGCGAGCTGCTTCTCAAAGTCCTCCATAGAAAGGTTCTCGTCGTCGTCCGAGGAGGATGAATCCGCGTCTTCTTCTTTAGTTGTTTCAATGCGTAACCTGAAGACTTAGAAGAGGATGCCTTTCCAGAAGAATAGTTAGTAGGAAATGTCATTTCATAAGTTTGTAAAGCACCTACTAATTCTTCTACACGCATTTCGTCCGGGTGTTTAATTGTTTCAATGGCTGCGACCTTCGGGCGAAATCGTTCAGGAAGAGTTCTAAGAATTTTTCTTACAACTTTAAATTCTGGAATCTTCTCTCCCAAGTTAGCACATGAGTTCACGATGTCTTGCAATCGTGTGTAATAGTCAGTGAAAGATTCATTCTCTGCCATAGAGATAGAGTCAAACTTGCTCGTAAGCATTTGCAGTTTCTGAATCTTCACAAGGTTAGTTCCCTCATGCGTAACTTGAAGAACATCCCAGATTTCTTTCGCAGTCTCACATGCCGAGACGCGAGAGAACTGTTTGTGACAAAGCATTAAATAGAGCATTAATTCCTTTGCCATTGTAAGAAGATAATCTATCTCTTCCTTGGTCCATTTCGACCTAGGTTTTAAGGTGCGAACATCATCAATAATTTCAGTTGGATTAGACCATCCTAATTCAATTGATTGCCACACCCTTTCGTCGATGGAAATTAAAAAGGCTTTCATCCGTACTTTCCAGTACGCATAATTTGTTCCATCAAAGAAAGGGGGTCGATTGATGTTTCCACCTTCAACCATTGTTTACAACCCTATTCCCGCTCTGATACCACTTGTTGGGTTATAAGTAATTGGATCTAAATAGGGGAAAAAACACCTAGAGGGGGGTGAATAGGTGTAAACAATAAACACTCAAAAAATCATTGCGCAATAAACCCAATGCGGAAAAATAAAAGAACACGCAAGATTTTTACGTGGAAAAACTCCAAACCGGAGTAAAAAACCACGGGACCGATAACACGGCGAAATCCACTAGAATTAACACACGTACAAGGTGATATAACGTACTCACAGACGACTCAACCTTTTACCATACGCTCCTAGTAGATCTTCTCCGCTCGCTCCACGACGCTTCTCGAATCCACGATCCGCGCCCAACGCTGAATCCACAGCGTCCAACGTCGAGTCCACGACGTCCGACCGAATCCACGGTCTTCACCCAATAGCACGCTTCGAATCCACGAACGTACCTTCCGAATCCACCTTGAATCCACAAGGCCACGCGAGTCCACGCGCCGATTTAGGGTAAATCGTTGTTTGTTTGGGTGGTGATGATCCGCCGAATACTTAGATTAGAGATAGATCGGAAATACCATCTAAGTATTCATTGATTTGATTCTACTCAAAATGTGAGTATGGAAAACCTAGAATCAAATCAATCAATATAGATGAAGAAACATAGAATAAATCTATTGATTTCCTTTCTTCTCTATATGTGGATTTTTTTCTTTTCGGCTATTTTTTCTATTTGTGCCGATCATGTGGATGCCCTAGAAAATGAATATAGGGCCTATTTATAGGTTAGAAACCATTGGAAGAAGATAAGGATCAAAAACTGCCTTTTCTGGAGATTTTACGACGGCGATCCGGATTGGAATTGCACGATCCGGATCGCAGAAGCAAGAAAGACGATTTCCAGAAAAATGCAAGTTCGGGATCCGGATCGAAGTCCCCGATCCGGATCGTTCATACAGTTTCACCAAACATCACGTTCGGGATCCGGATTGCAATTCCTGATCCGGATCGTGCAAGTGAAAAGGTAAAACCAGTGTTCGGGATCCGGATCATGAAATGCTGCGATCCGGATTGAACCAGTGTATGAACGAACACCCTTCGGGATCCGGATTGCCGAGCCCGATCCGGATCCTGAACATGTCCCATGTCCAGTTTTTGATGTTTAGCAATAAAACCTCTTCCACACACGGTAGTGGATCACCAAATTTGGTTAACCCGCTGAACCTTCTTTCTTGAGGAGGATGCACCAGCCCGGCCCAGCTCCTGCCGGTGCACGCTCCGGGCGTGCACCCGGTGCGCACCGCCGCGCCTGCGGGTGTGAGCCCGGTGCGCGCCTTGGTCGTGCACCGGCCCGGCCCAAGGTGCATGGTGCACGCGCCCGGGGTGAGCCCGGTCTGCGCCGCGCGTCCCCTGCGCTGTGGACCCGGTCCACGCCTCTGACCGTGCACCAGCCCCAGCCGGAAGCCCAGAAGCTCCGTTTTGGCCCGTTTCGCCCCGTTTTTGAGTGTTTTTGACCGCGATGATGTTATTAACGTTACTTCTTACTGTAGTTCTTTCGGGCACAAGGTGGGAGCGTTTCAACTGAAGTTTCCGCACACCTTCTTCGCGTTTCAGGTGGGTACATCTTTAGAACCCCTTTATGTACAATCTCGTTACTGTCATGATTATCATGTGGTGTGTACTCAGTTCAGTATTGTTGGTCTCATTCTGGGTACTTGGTTCATTATGGTGGGATTTATTTGGTACTTAGCAACGAATTCCGGCGGTCGCTTTTATTCCTAATTTTACACCACGTTGCGAACATGATAGTGGGTACGCCCTTAGAATCCTTTTTTGCGCAATATCGTCATATTCATGTTTATTATGTGGTGGGTTTTCTTCGGGGTGTTTAGCGTCGGTTTCCGGCGGTCGTTTTCCTTTCGATAGTACATGCTAGCGGGTTACCTTCGGGTACACGTATTATTGCTTTACTGTTGATTATACATGTTAGCGGGTTACTTTTGATCATACATGTTGCGGTTTTACTTTTGATTATATATGTTGCCGTTTTACTCTTGTTATATATTTTGAGGCTAACATGATGGTGGTTATGGTTACTTGGCTCGAGGCTGCAGCACGCGCACCCGCGGTTTGGCCACCGCAAAGGGTGCGCTTTTCCGGAAAAGTGGTCTATGACCCGTGTATACCCACGAGGTGACGTAGTGGGGCCCCTTATTAGTTGTGGGGTTTGAGGCGCCGAGGTGCGAGCGGTGCGACCCGTCGGTTTAGTTGTCCGACGTGGTCGGGTTTTTGCAGGTACGGTGCGACCCGTCGGTTTAGTTGTCCGACGTGGTCTGGTTTGTTACAGGTACGGCACGGCCCGTCGGTTTAGTTGTCCGACGGGGCCGGGTATTACAGGTACGGTACGGCCCGCCGGTTTAGTTGTCCGACGGGGCCGGGTATTGCAGGATACAGGGGCACAGGTTATCTCTCCACGCTTGGGAGGGTGGTTACTCCGGTTTGCTTTACGGTTTGATTTACTACTTTTCGTGCTCTATTGTTATTATTCGTCACTGACTTCCCATATCGTGACAGGGTCCAGACGGGGGGAGCGGTAGGCGACGGTGAGGACGGGGCAGGAGCTTCTGGGTCGCTGGGGACCCTGGACTGTATTTCCTCTTTCATTTTTACACTTCATTTACGTTTGTAGTTATTTGTGAGGTTCTCGATACCCTCGTGGGGTCGGTGTGGATGTCGGCATGGTTTACTTTTGGTTCTCCTCTTAGGCATTTATTTTCCCTTTGTTCCTGTTGGCCGTTTGAAAAAAAAAAAAGAGAAAAACAAAACCAAAGAAAAGACTGCGAAAACCGTTTTTAAAATTTAAGTGTCGTGTGGGCATCGATTTCAAACCCTGTGGATTTATGCTGTTTTCGAAATGCGTTTTCAAAATCTGAGTGCCGGGTAGGCGCTTTTTCAACGACTGTGGATTTATCCTTTCAAACTGATCGGCCGTGCATTTTATAAATTATGGTACCTTGTTGTGTGTTAGTGGCTGTTGTGATTGAATGGTTGGTTGTGTTGGAACTTGTACTAAACGCTACGCCGTGCATATACAGAGGAGACTCTGTCCGTTTGCAGAGAGATTCTGTATATGTGGCGGGTCTGGGCATGCGCCGGGGAATAAAGGTTTTCTTTTATCAAAAAAAAAAAAAAAAAAAAAAAAAAAATTTCTTATACGTCAAATGTTCGACTTCTGTGAACCGTTTCCGCTAAAACGAACCCCGGGGCGTGACAGATTAAGATGGTATCAGAGCCATTCACCAGCCGGAAATGTGAGATGAGTCTCGGCTGAGCCAGGGTTATATAGCGGGTAGAGCGAGGCTCCCCGGCTAATGACCATTGTGAGTGGAGTGCAGCTCCTCACAAGGTCGGCTAAGGCTAGCGAGACGAGTCTCACATCGCCTGGTGCTTGTGAGTGTGCTTGAGCCTGACGTGGACGTCAGGGCTTAAAGGGGGGAAGAATGTGACACCCCCGGAATTTGGATTAGTCCTCTATATAAATGATATAATAGGACTAAATCTCTAACCCGGCTATAGCATTTTGGATGGTAGCAAGATCCAAGAGGAACATGAGAGTTAAGCGTGCTAGAGCTAGAGTAGTTCTAGGATGGGTGACCCCCTGGGAAGTGGGGCGTCACATGTCCCATGTCCAGTTTTTGATGTTTATGCAATAAAACATTCTTCCAGGTGTTTCTACACTACAAGAAGTATTCGGATCACCAAGAAATTTTAGTTAAACATACCTGATCCTTTTGAATTCTTCTTTCTTGAGATTGAGGTATATGATCCAAAGTTTTTCCATCTTCAATCTTCAAGACTCAATACTTTCACGAAATACGCCAACTCAAATTCCGTAACAGGTTGAACCCACTGGGAACTCGCTCGTAAGTTCTCACACCCCTTGGGTGACCCCCCACAGGTTCGGGAATGGATGCAGCGGTCGAGACAGATCAGATGCAGACGATAGCGAGGCATACGACAGGGGCAAGGGCCCAGCAGCATAGTGACCTAGAGGGTCTAGCAGAGGTATCCCTTTCTATATATTTCTTGAGTGAACCTTGTATGGTGAGGAATTATGTAAAGGAAATGTAATAATTTTATTTGCAAGTTCAGAATTGTAAAGTGTAATAAGTTTAATTTATGGTTCACTCCTGTATGCTTTCATTTCCGCATTAGTTTATTAAATGAAAGTTTAAATTTATAGTGATTTTTAGTACTCTGATATTGAGCTTCCGCATACACTTGTTGTGTTATTATGGATGTTACCGTTCCTTTCGGGTAGAAAAAGGTTTTACCCGATTGGCGGGTCTGTTGGCGTGCCCGAACCGTACAAATTGGCGGACTCGGGGCGTGACATGCAGGGCGTGCGCCGGGTGCACGCCTGGCGCGTGCACCGCGCAGCCCGGGCTGGCTGGCGCACGCGCCCGTGCGCCGGGTCCACCTTTCCTGGCCGTGTGGGCGTGCGCCGGGTGCACTGCTGGCCTGGTGGACCGCGCGGCCTGAAGCCGTACGGGGGTGAACAGTGAACCCTAGTTTCGCCCCCCGCGGCTCCGGTTGCGACCCTGCGACCCTGGCGACTGCGGCGACGACCCCGGAGTACCACAACGGCGGCGGCGGCCTCCCGTTTAACCACGGCGGCGGCGGCCTCCCGTTCAACAACCCGCATCGCCGCGACCGCGACCGGAAACCCTAAAACAGGCAAACCGAAAAGAAGAACTCGAACCTCTCACCTTAATTCCGTCGTAGGAGGAGGAGGAAGGAGGATCGGCCGTCCCCGTCCTTGCTTGATCGATTCCGGGCAGTTCCTTCTTTTCTCTCCCCGTCTCGCCGCCTCGGTTCCTCACGCCCACGGTTGAAAAGGGAGGAAAAAGGAATTGGGGTTCCCCTTTTTTTTCTTAAAAGCGCCGCCTTAAACCCTAGCCGTCAAGAGGAAAAACCCTACGGCCCCCCGGTTTTAGGGAAACCCTAACATAACCGGAATAAAAACCGACGGCTACGATTGTCTCGTAAAGCGTGCCAATCGCTCGCACGGATCCCGGAGCGCCTTAAAAGGGGTCCAAACTTCAAAAATAAATTCTGGGAGATCCCGAAGTCGGAATTCAAATCCGATCGCGCCACCGTTCTCCGTTTTGCGAGCTCTACCACCTAAAAATACCCGCAAACCCCGATGATCAGCCCAAAAATTCTCGAATTTCAGCCCCTCCTTAGTGAACTGAAACAAAACAATTAATTAGGACCCTAAACGAAAAACCGAAAGGTCGAGGTAGCACCCACAAGATAAAATAACCCACTGACATAAAAAAAATGAAAAGTCTGATCGCCTCAAAAAGCGTGCCAGCCACTTAGCACGGATTCCGATGCACTACTCAATGCAAACGCTTTGACCCCCATTCCGGGAGATCCGTAAATCGGAATCCGAATCCGTTCGCTTTGCCGCCCTCCGTTCTTCGAGCTCAATCGCAGAAAAATACTAGCGGCCCCGGTCAGTCCATTGCAGAAAGCGGTGAAAAGTTTTCCTACCAGTCCCGTCAAAAAAAAAAGGGAGGTATACAAGGGCAAGGGAACGCCAGGACTCTACATTTTAGCATTTCCAGTGCGGGGGCGGAAACTATGGGCGGCGATGCCTATAGCCTGTTCTTGTTTGATAGGGTTGTAGGTGTCAGTCGTTCAGAATTTTCAGGCCTCCCGTGAGAGAGGTTGAGAACTTTTCCTTGCATTGCATCGAGACGTATAATGGTAGATTTATTTCCAGCTTTCTTTCAGTATCTATCTATCTATCTATCTGTTTTTGCGTCCTGTAGACTTAGTGGGCATACCGTAGATTTTGGGACGGTACCCACTGAGATCTGCCTTCTGCAGTAGATCTCACACCCGCTGCGGTGACAGGTTGAGGCGGCTGTTCCGGCTTGTTTCGTGCGGAGACAGCAGATCGAGGTGAGGACGCGGACGATTAGTTCCCTTACCAGCTTTGAGGGTCTGAGGTAGATGTACCCAGGGTATTATTTTTATGTTTCCACTTTTGTACTGAGAGTTCGGTGAGGATAGTACTTGCTTTATTTTTTGTGGGACTTTGTACCATGGGGGATTTGTGTACTAGTGGAGATTTTGCTATTCCTGAGGTTCAATTTTTATTCTATAGCTTTTAGCACTGTTTCAGCTCTGATACATATTTTTTTTAGCTATAGATCTGTCTTGCAGGGTAGACGCTTCGCCTGTGCGGCAGTTTTCGCACAGATGGCGGATCTGTTGGTGAGCCCGGATCGCAGTATCGACCCCGGGGCGTGACAGATTTAGGTGGTATCAGAGCCTAGGAATATAGGTCGTTGAGGACTTAGAGACCCTAGGCTATTGGCTGGACAGTAGAATTACTGTCGAGAGAGACGTGACTTTAGCGAGAGTCCAGATTGAGTTTGTACCTCCCCTAGAGGATTGGGGCGAGTGATCTTACATGTTTTTCTCTAAAGTGGTTATGTTGGCTGCAGACAACATAATGCTTTAGAATGGTTAACATGTTATAGACTTTCGCTTGATGGGGTCGAGAGAGTTTTGGTCCTAATGTTTGGTCTGTTGCAGGTTTTCGATGCTTCCGAGACGCCGTGCACCGGCGAGGGTGTGTTCGACCTTGGATGAGGAGCACGAACAGAGAGACTGAGTGGATAGAGCAGAGTGAGGTCTGGGAGTTACAGGCCTAGGTAGCCCAGACTTCTGAGGCTACACGGCGCCAGGAAGAGATCATGGAGCGCGTGATGCACATGCTTAGACCGAGAGCGTCTCTCGGAGTAACGCCAGTAGTACTACCGGCCGCGACATCGTCGTTTTCGACCCTGATCGCACCACTGATGGTGCAGAAGCAGCGAGAGTGTCACGCCCCGGGGGTTTGTTTTAGCGGAAACGATTCGCAAAAGCCGAACATTTGACGTATAATTTTTTTTTTGATAAAAGGAAAACCTGTCTTCCCCGGCGCATGCCCAGACCCGCCGCATATACAGAATCTCTCTGCAAACGGATAGAGTTTCCTCTGTATATGCACGGCGTAGCGTTTAGCACAAGTTTCACACACCATCAACCATTCAATCACAACAGTCACTAACATACAACTAAGTACCATAATTTATTAAAACGCACGGCCGATCAATTTGAAAGGATAAATCCACAGTTGTTGAAAAAGCGTCTACCCGGCACTCAGATTTTGAAAACGCGTTTCGAAACCAGCATAAATCCACAGGGTTTTGAAAACAGTGCCCACACGACACTCGAGTTTTGAAATTCATTTTCGCAAATCCATAAATCCACAGGATTTTGAAATCAGTGCCCACACGACACTTAAATTTTTAAAAACAGTTTTCGCAGTCCTTTCTTTGGTTTTACTTTTTCCTTTCCAAACGGCCAACAGAAACAAAAGGAAAAATAAATGCATAAGAGGACAATTAAATGTAAACCATGCCGACATCCATACCGACCCCACGAGGGTATCGAGAACCACACAAATGACTACAAACGTAAATGAAATGTAAAGGTAACGAAAAGAATACAGTCCGGGGTCCCCAGCGACCCAGAAGCTCCTGCCCCGTACTCACCGTCGCCTACCTTCCCCCCCGTCTGGACCCTGTCACGAAGTGGGGAGTCAGTGACGAATAATAGTAGAGCAGGAAAATAGTAAAACAAACCGTGAAGACAACCGGAGCAACCACCCTCTCAAGAGGGAAAAGACAACCTGTACTCATGTATCCTGCAATACCCGGCCACGTCGGACAACTAAACCGACGGCCCATACCGTACCTGCAAAAACCCGACCACGTCGAACAACTAAACTGACGGGTCGCACCGCTCGCACCTCGACGCCTCAAACCCCACAACTACAGGGGCCCCACTACGTCACCTCGTGGGTATACACGGGTCATAGACCGCTTTTTCGGAAAAGCGCACCCTTGCGGTGGTCAAACCGCGGGTGCACCTGCTGCAGCCTCGAGCAAAGTAACCATAACCGCTATCATGTTAGCACCATAATGTATGAACAAGAGTAAAATAGTAGCATGTGTAATCAAGGTACCCCGCTAACAAGTATAATCGAAGGTAAAACGGTAACAGGTAACATCTAGAGTAAAACGATAACACGTAACTACTAGAGTAAACCGATAACATGCAACATCTAAAGTAACGATAACATGTAGCATCTAGAGTGGAACGATAATATGTAATATCTAAAGTGGAACGGTCATCGGAGACCGACGCTAGACACCACACTCAACCCACCTGTCGCTAGTAGCAATCAACGCTCGGCTCCCTCGCGTCCCGCCACGCCCGCACGGACTCCCACACACACCTCGGTTACGACGACGATGGTTGGGAGAGGAGGGATCTTTCGTTCTTGCGTGCCCGGTTCCGGTGGAAGAGTGTGCGGCGTTCTTCCCTCTCCTCGATCGCTCCGCCGCGGTGCCACGCCGATCTAAGGGAAGGTTTGGGGGAGAGCGTTCTTCGTCCACGCTCGGGGTAACGTACGCCAAGGCAAGAGGGAAAGAAAAGGGGTTCCCAAACCTAATTCCCCAACCCACTTAATTAGTCGTTTTGGCGCAATTGGGTCTAAACCCAAAATAAAAAAAATAAAATAAAATAAACGATCGGGCGAAAGTGAGGAGGGGTGGGTAGATCCCATACCTCAAACTGAACGATTGGGTGCGAACCAGGGTCCGGTTTGCCTCGGAAAACGTGTGGGTCGCCTGGACTGCAGTAAAAACTTTCGGAATTTATTTCGGGAGATCCCGGAGTCGGAATCCAAAACCGATCGCGCCGCCGGTCTCCGTTTCGCGAGCTTTATTATCCAAAAATACCCGCGAGCCCCGACGGTCTGCCCGGAAACAAAGAAAAAGTCACTCCCGGATCCCTTTGATCGAAAAGCGGTTTAATAAAAAATCAAAGGAACGTCCAGAAAGACAAACAAACCCGCGGTTATCACACCACTCACCTCTTAAAAACGAGTTTCGTCCTCGTAACTCAGACCTGGTGGGTGGTGAAGAGGTCGGGGTAGCACTCCCTCATTTTAGATTCCAGCTCCCAGGTTGCTTCCCGCTCCTCATGTTTGCTCCAGTGCACTTTCACGTAGGGGATGGTTCGATTTCGCAGTATTTTGGTTTCCCTTGCCAGGATTCTCACCGGGGTTTCCTCGAAACTCAGATCCTCTTTAAGTTCGAGTGTAGAGGCGTCCAGGGTATGTGAGGGGTCGGAAAGGTATTTCCGGAGCATCGAGACGTGGAAGACGTCATGGACTCGGTCAAGGTTTGGTGGTAGGGCAAGGCGGTAAGCCACTGGGCCAATGCGCTCCAAAATTTCGAATGGCCCCATAAACCGTGGGCTCAGCTTGCCCCTCAGCCCGAAACGCTTGACTCCTTTGGACGGCGAGACCCGCAAAAACACATGCTCTCCCACTTGGAATTCCAAGTCGTGGCGCCTTTGGTCTGCGTAGCTCTTCTGTCGACTCTGGGCGGTCAGCAGGCGCTGTTTGATGAGGCGTACCTTCTCTTCAGTTTCCTCCACTAAGTCGGGCCCCAAGAATTTTCGTTCTCCCAAATCGTCCCAACAGATCGGGGAACGGCAGCGTCTCCCATATAAGGCTTCGTAGGGCGCCATCTGGATGCTGGCCTGGTAGCTGTTGTTGTAGGCGAATTCCACGAGGGGTAGATAGCGTGACCAACCGATCCCCCAATCAAGCACACAGGCGCGAAGCAGGTCTTCGAGGGTCTGTATCACTCGCTCCGACTGTCCGTCCGTCTGGGGGTGGAAAGCTGTGCTGAACTGTAGTTTGGTCCCCATGGCCTGCTGAAGGCTCTTCCAAAATTTCGAGACAAAGCGCGTGTCTCTATCCGAGGTGATCGATGCCGGCACTCCATGTAGCCTCACGATCTCGCTGATGTAGACTTGAGCTAACCGTTCGCGGGTCCAGGTTGTATGAATTGGCAGGAAGTGTGCTGACTTGGTTAACCGGTCGACTATGACCCAGATCACGTCGTGGCCCTGCTGTGAGCGTGGAAATCCAGTGACAAAATCCATGGTGATCTGGTCCCACTTCCACTCTGGCACCGGTAAGGGCTGTAACTTTCCTACTGGTCGCTGATGCTCGGCCTTTATCTATTGGCATACCAGGCAATGAGCTACATGTCGAGTCACGTCCCCCTTCAAGTTAGGCCACCAGAAAGTCTGTTTGAGGTCCCTATACATCTTCGTGCCCCCCGGATGTGCCGCATAAGGGGGCTCGGTGTGCCTCTGCTAAGATTTCCTCCTTTAGTTCCGACGAATCTGGCACGCAGATCCGACCGCGGAACCGTAGGGTGCCGTCGCCCTCCACGGTAAAATCACGTTCTTGGTCCAGGAAGGTCTTGTCTCGTACGCGTTGTAAGTGTGCATCAGTCTGTTGTCCTTCCCGGATCTTCTCAAAAAGTGTCGGTTTGACCACCAAGGCCAGGAGTTGCATAACCGTGCCTGCTGGTACTACCTCCAACTGCAGTCTTGCGAATTCTGCGATTAAGCTGCTCTGTTCAGTTATCGCGCCCCCGGACGTCCCTTCTTGTTGCCCTTTCCTGCTCAAAGCATCTGCCACCACGTTTGCCTTCCCGGGGTGGTATTGGATTGTCAAGTCGTAGTCCTTCAGTAACTCTAGCCATCGCCTCTGTCGCAGATTTAGTTCTTTTTGGGTAAAAATGTACTTAAGGCTTTGGTGGTCCGAGAAGACATTGCAGTGGACTCCAAAGCGGTAGTGCCTCCACAGTTTTAAAACGAATACCACTGCTGCCAGCTCCAAGTCGTGTATCGGGTAGTTCCTTTCGTAATCTTTTAATTGCCTGGACGCGTAAGCTATTACTTTACCCTGCTGCATCAGAACACCCCCAAGGCCGATCCTCGATGCGTCGCAGTACACTTCATAATCCTCTCCGGGTGTCGGCAGCACTAGTATTGGTGCTCTGGTTAACCTTCCTTTGAGTTCCTCGAAACTCTCCTGGCATTTGGCTGTCCATATGAATTTCTCCCCTTTTCTGGTTAACCAGTTTAAAGGGGCAGCAATCTTCGCAAAACCCTCTACGAAACGTCTATAATATCCTGCCAGTCCCAGGAAACTACGGACGTCTGTCACCATCGTCGGCGGCTGCCAGTCGACCACTGATTCCACTTTCTTGGGGTCCACGGCAATTCCCTTCGCCGAGATCACATGCCCTAGGAAACCCACTTCACGTAGCCAGAATTCGCACTTCTTGAGTTTCGCGAACAGCTTCTGCTCTCTAAGAGTCTGGAGAATCATTCGCAGGTGATCCTCATGCTCCTCGTCGGTGGGGGAATAGATCAGGATGTCATCTATAAAGACCACCACGAACCGATCAAGGAAGGGTCTGAAGATCCGGTTCATCATGTCCATGAAGACTGCGGGGGCATTCGTAAGTCCGAATGGCATAACCGTGAACTCGTAGTGGCCATACCGGGTCCGGAAAGCAGTCTTCGGGATGTCCCCGTCCCGAACCCGGAGTTGGTGGTAGCCCGATTGCAGGTCGATTTTAGAGAAGACCGTCGCCCCTCTTAGTTGGTCGAAGAGATCATCTATTCTGGGCAGGGGGTACTTATTCTTCACTGTAACTTTGTTTATTCCTCTGTAATCGATGCAGAGACGCAGGCTTCCGTCTTTCTTTCGCACAAAGAGTACCGGTGCGCCCCAGGGCGACACACTCGGTTTGATAAATCCTTTGTCCAAGAGGTCCTCCAGTTGTGCTTTAAGCTCCTTCAGCTCTGCGAAGGCCATTCGGTAAGGCGCCTTCGTAATAGGTTGCGTGCCCGGTAGTAGCTCGATAGGGAAGACCACCTCCCGCTCAGGGGGCATCCCGGGCAGTTCCGTTGGAAAGACGTCGGGAAATTCTTTTACCACTGGTATGTCTAAGGGCGTCGTAGAGGGTCGTGCCACCAAATCCACCGATGCTAAGTAGGCCACGCACCCACCCTCCACCAACCTTCTAGCCCGTGCCGCTGAGATGACTGCGGGGAAGGTGATGCTCTTGCCCGCCATGTACACATGCTCAGGAAAGCCCGGTTCTTGCAATCGCACCTATCGCTTGTCACAGTCAACGAGCCCCTGGTACCTCGTGAGCCAGTCCATGCCCAACACCGCGTCGTACTCCTTCAAGGGAATTACCACCAAATCCCAAGGGCAAGCCAGTCGCCCTAGCTTAATCGGGCAGGCGGCCACAAAGCTGACCGCCTCCAAAGTCCCTCCCGCCGTTTGGACCGCCAAGTGATTTTGGAGAGGTATCTCCCCGAGACCATGCATAAACACGAAGTCACGTGAAATGAAAGAGTGTGTTGCCCCGGTATCAAAAAGAGTCCTAGCACGGGAGTTTGAAACGGAAGTAATACCTGCAAGTGCGTCCTCCGATGAATCTGTCCCTTGGCGAGTCATCGAGAAAACTCGCCCGCCAGGATGTGGCTGTCTGTCCTCCTCTCGTAGTGGTGCAGGGGGTCTAGGAGTCAACACCATTGGAGCTTTCCCCCGCCCTGACAGCTGTGGCGATGGTGTAGAAGCTGCAGAGGACGCAGATCCCCAGCCTAAGGGGCAGTCACGGCGGAAGTGCCCCCGTTTGCCGCATCGGAAACAATGGTCGCCCCTCTGGGGGCACTCTCCCGCCGGGTGTCCTCCCCCACAAATAACACAAGGCCTATTCCCCGGCCTCGGCCCTCCTGCTGGCGCGCTCCGAGGTCCCGCCTGCGGTCTCCACCGTTTGGGGGGTCGGCTCCCGCTAGAAGAGCCTCCCCCCGAGCTTTGCTGTTGTCGCTTCCTGTCCTTCTGCCGCGCCGAGTCCTCCCGCCTAGCGCGTGTGACCGCAAAACCCCGCTCCACCGTGGTGGCCCTGTCGACCACTTTCTGAAAGGTGTGCAGGTCCGCTGCTTGCACCACCTCGAAGATATTGCTCCGCAAGCCATCGACAAAGAGTTGCGCCTTGTGGGCCTCGTCCCTTATGACGAACGGGACGCAATTTACTAGCCGGACGAACTCCCGCTGATACTCCATGACCGTCCGGTTCCCTTGCTGGATGTGGTTCAGGTCATCCTCCAACTTTTTCTTGACACTGTTGGTGAAAAAGGCCCCGAACAGCTCCTGTTTGAAAGTTGCCCAGGACGGGAGCGCGGTACTCTTAGCGGGATCGGGGCGTACGGTCTTCCACCACAAGCGGGCATTCCCCTCCAAGAAATGGACCGCTAGGGGAACCCGCTCTTCATCCTCCATAAGTAGATCTTCAAAGAGTTTCTCCATCGATCCTACCCACTTCTCGACGACCCATGGATCGGTCGTCTCCCCTTCGAACGTGGGTGGATCGTGCTTCTTGAAGTCCCTCAGGTTGGCCCGCACCCGCTCTCTCTCTGTCAGTGCGGCTGTCCCCTCCCCCGCGGCGGCGGCAGCCGCGGTAGGGGTCGGTGTGACCACAGTCTCCTCCAAAGTAACCCTGTTGGTGGTCCCCGGCGTCGGTCCCGTAGTCGCCGCCGGCGGTGGCACAGTCGGTGGTGCCGCTGCCTGTGCTGTTGGCCCCTGTGGAGGGACCGGGGCGGCTGTCACCATCGCGGCTTGCTGCTGTTGCGTCAACTGACGCACGTGGTCGGCGAGGGTTGCCAGTTGCCCCGCCATCTCCCGCAATTGCTGCCGCAGGAGCTGGTTCTCCGCGGCCGTCGACGTCGTCGTGTCTGCCTCTGCATCACCGGCCGACGATCTAGTACGGGCCATGTCTGTCACACACAACGAGGGTCAACATTAAACTTTACCTACAAACAGCGAACCACAAAGCGCGAGAAAAGACCCAATTTTCCCCCGCCCCGATCACTCACGTTCTATCATTCCTATGCCCTACCCATTTCATTCATTTGTAGGTAAGTGAGGTATTTCCACGGATGTCGGCACTAATTGTTGTGATTGAAGGAACGCTCTGATACCATCTTAATCTGTCACGCCCCGGGGGTTTGTTTTAGCGGAAACGGTTCGCAAAAGCCGAACATTTGACGTATAATTTTTTTTTGATAAAAGAAAACCTGTCTTCCCCGGCGCATGCCCAGACCCGCCGCATATACAGAATCTCTCTGCAAACGGACAGAGTTTCCTCTGTATATGCACGGCGTAGCGTTTAGCACAAGTTTCACACACCATCAACCATTCAATCACAACAGTCACTAACATACAACTAAGTACCATAATTTATTAAAACGCACGGCCGATCAATTTGAAAGGATAAATCCACAGTTGTTGAAAAAGCGCCTACCCGGCACTCAGATTTTGAAAACACGTTTCGAAACCAGCATAAATTCACAGGATTTTGAAAACAGTGCCAGCACGACACTCGAGTTTTGAAATTCATTTTCGCAAATCCATAAATCCACAGGATTTTGAAATCAGTGCCCACACGACACTTAAATTTTTAAAAACGGTTTTCGCAGTCCTTTCTTTAGTTTTACTTTTTTTTTTCCAAACGGCCAACAGAAACAAAAGGAAAAATAAATGCATAAGAGGACAATTAAATGTAAACCATGCCGACATCCATACCGACCCCACGAGGGTATCGAGAACCACACAAATGACTACAAACGTAAATGAAATGTAAAGGTAACGAAAAGAATACAGTCCGGGGTCCCCAGCGACCCAGAAGCTCCTGCCCCGTCCTCACCGTCGCCTACCTTAATTCCCCCCCGTCTGGACCCTGTCACGAAGTGGGGAGTCAGTGACGAATAATAGTAGAGCAGGAAAATAGTAAAACAAACCGTGAAGACAACCGGAGCAACCACCCTCTCAAGAGGGAAAAGACAACCTGTACTCCTGTATCCTGCAATACCCGGCCACGTCGGACAACTAAACCGACGGCCCATACCGTACCTGCAAAAACCCGACCACGTCGGACAACTAAACTGACGGGTCGCACCGCTCGCACCTCGGCGCCTCAAACCCCACAACTACAGGGGCCCCACTACGTCACCTCATGGGTATACACGGGTCATAGACCACTTTTCCGGAAAAGCGCACCCTTGCGGTGGCCAAACCGCGGGTGCGCGTGCTGCAGCCTCGAGCAAAGTAACCATAACCGCTATCATGTTAGCACCATCATGTATGAACAAGAGTAAAATAGTAGCATGTGTAATCAAGGTACCCCGCTAACAAGTATAATCGAAGGTAAAACGGTAACAGGTAACATCTAGAGTAAAACGATAACACGTAACTACTAGAGTAAACCGATAACATGCAACATCTAAAGTAACGATAACATGTAGCATCTAGAGTGGAACGATAATATGTAATATCTAAAGTGGAACGGTCATCGGAGACCGACGCTAGACACCACACTCAACCCACCTGTCGCTAGTAGCAATCAACGCTCGGCTCCCTCGCGTCCCGGCACGCCCGCACGGACTCCCACACACACCTCGGTTACGACGACGATGGTTGGGAGAGGAGGGATCGTCCGTTCTTGCGTGCCCGGTTCCGGTGGAAGAGTGTGCGGCGTTCTTCCCTCTCCTCGATCGCTCCGCCGCGGTGCCACGCCGATCTAAGGGAAGGTTTGGGGGAGAGCGTTCTTCGTCCACGCTCGGGGTAACGTACGCCAAGGCAAGAGGGAAAGAAAAGGGGTTCCCAAACCTAATTCCCCAACCCACTTAATTAGTCGTTTTGGCGCAATTGGGTATAAACCCAAAATAAAAAAAATAAAATAAAATAAACAATCGGGCGAAAGTGAGGAGGGGTGGGTAGATCCCATACCTCAAACTGAACGATTGGGTGCGTACCAGGGTCCGGTTTGCCTCGGAAAACGTGTGGGTCGCCTGGACTGCAGTAAAAACTTCTGAAATTTATTTCGGGAGATCCCGGAGTCGGAATCCAAAACCGATCGCGCCGCCGGTCTCCGTTTCGCGAGCTTTATTATCCAAAAATACCCGCGAGCTCCGACGGTCTGCCCGGAAACAAAGAAAAAGTCACTCCCGGATCCCTTTGATCGAAAAGCGGTTTAATAAAAAAATCAAAGGAACGTCCAGAAAGACAAACAAACCCGCGGTTATCACAGAGAGGTTGATGACCGGTTGTTTTACTTCATCCAGTTCCATCCCCTGCAGATTTTGGGATAGAGTTTGGAGTCTTGGGAGGCCGAGAACTGGATCGCTGCTATGGAAGAGCTGTTCGAGGATTTGTTCATCCAGGAGAAGCATCAAGTGCGCTTGGTTGCGCACCCTTGGATTTGGTCGCTGCGAGTTGGGGGCGCCGAGTTCGTCCCGTTGGACCACCGGGAGCGCAGTTGATAACCCGGAGCGAGTTTTGCGACGGTTGAGCCAAGTACCCCATGTTGCCCAAGATGACCCAGGAGGTTGATCTGCTTGAGAGGGGACTACATCGGGATAGCTATCGCCTAGTGCATGCTCGATGAATTGACCGTGGATCTGTGATCACGATTAACACATGAAAGGGTGTTGCCGGTCCTGCCAGTGCAACTAGAACCTTGGATTGATTATCGAGATGTTAGTCCTACATCAGTTCAGAGGTGCTGATATGAGGTTGGATAGGAATCGGTCATCCCAATTTATGCTATCATGGCTTGTCGAGAGAGAGGACATTGACCCTCCGTGGACTTGGTCAGGAGGAGTGTATTTTTAGAGGATGCGCTGATGTATTGATGCCCCTGGCCGAGTTACCAGGAGGTCACCTGCCCCTGGCCGAGTTACCAGGAGGTCACCTGCCCCTGGCCGAGTTACCAGGAGGTCACCTGCCCCTGGCCGAGTTACCAGGTGGTTACTTGATTGAGATTGAGATCGAGACAGTGATTAACGTGGTTTGGAAACCGCGCCAACTTCGACAGCACCTCGTGGAGTATCAACCGTGAGACAGAGAGAGCTGTTAGCGCAGTTGCGTGATTTGACGGTGTCACGCCCCGGGGGTTTCAGTCGGCGGAAACGATTAGTAAAGAGGGTTTGTTTTGCAAATTTATTTTCTCTTTTTTTTTTTTTGTTGAAGTTCCTTCCTCCCCGGTGCGTGCCCAGACCCGCCGCATACACAGGATCTCTCTGCAACCGGGCAGAGTCTCCCCTGTATATGCACGGCGTAGCACTCAGTACATATTCCAAATCATACATAACCATTCGATCACAACAATTATAAACATACAACCAGCATTCTAATCATTCAAGAGCATGGCCAGATCAATTTGGAAAGGATAAATCCACCGATTTAAAAGAGCGCCCACTCGGCACTTATGTTTTGGAAAACGAGTTTTCGAAATCAGCATAAATCCACAGGGTTTTGAAAGCGGTGCCCACCCGACACCCAAGTTTTGAAATCCATTTCGCAATCCATAAATCCACAGGGTTTTGAAACCAGTGCCCACACGACACTTAGATTTTAAAAACAATTTTCGAAATCTTTTCTTTGGTTTTGCCTTTTTCTTTTTCAAATGGCCCATAGATATGAAAAGGAACGTAATGCATAATAGGATAACCAAATACCGACATCCCAGTCGACCCCACGAGGGTATCGAGAACCTCACATGTAACTATAAAGTAAATGAAATGCGAGAAATAAAGAAAAGCTACAGTCCAGGGTTCCCAGCAACCCAGAAACTCCTGCCCCGTCCTCGCCGTCGCCTACCTCTCCCCCCGTCTGGATCCTGTCACAAAGTGGGAAGTCAGCGACGTATAATAGTAGAGCAGGAAAATATAGTAAACAAACCGTGCTGATAACCGAAGCAACCACCCTCTCCAGAGGGAACCAATAACCTGTACACCTGTATCCTGCTATACCCGGCAGCGTCGGACAACTAAACCGACGGCCATACCGTACCTGTAGAAACCCGACCACGTCGGACAACTAAACCGACGGGTCGCACCGCTCGCACCTCGGCGCCTCAACCCCACAACTAATAAGGGGCCCCACTACGTCACCTCGTGGGTATACACGGGTCATAGACCTCTTTTCCGGAAAAGTGCACCCCTCACGGTGGCCAAACCGCGGGTGCACGTGTTGCAGCCTCGAGCACAGGAACCACAATGCATGAGCAATAGTAAGGCAGTAATCACAATGTATATGAAACCATAAGATAGTAACCATGATGCACGAATCAGAATAAGATAGTAGCATGTATACTCAAAGTACCCTACTAATAGCATAATCGAAGGAAAGACGGTAACTGGTAACACCAGGAATACGAAATCACATAATCATCAGTACGAAGCAATAATCCGTAGCGTCTAAGGTAATGACATCAGGTAGCATTCAAGTGGACGATAACATGTAGTATTTAAGTTGAAACAGTCAACGGAGATCGATACTAAATACCACGCTCAGCCCAAGTACGCACTAGGTTGACCCCTCCCAACTTAATAAAAATTAAATGCAGGGACTTAGAAAAACAACCCACCTCAAGCACGAAGAAAGAGACGTGTGGAAAATCCGACCGCAAAGCCCTCGCCGCGGGTCCAAACAGCTGTAACACAAATTCATTCGTCAAAAACGTCGTCACGGTTCAAAACACTCAAAAACGGGGCGAACCGGGCTAAAAACGGAGCTCCTGGGCCCTTTTTCTGGAGGTTGGTGTACGGGCTCATGCGTGGACCGGGTCCACGACGGCGGGCAGCACGGGTGAGGGCCGGGAGCACGCGGCGCGGTGGACCCCGAGCGTCTTGGGCCGGGCCGCGCATGGCCAGGAGCGCGCGCCGGGTCCACGGCCACCAGGGCTACGGGGTGTGCACCGGGCGCACGCCTCGGTGGTGGGCCGCGCGGCCTGGCGCACGCGTTCGTGCGCCGGGTCCGCGGCCCCGGGCCCGGAAGCCGTGCGCCGGGTGCGCGACGGGTCCCATGGACCGCGCGGCCTGGCGCACGCGTTCGTGCGCCGGGTCCGCGGTCCTGGGCCCGGAATCCGTGCGCCGGGTGTACGACGGGTCCCGTGGACCGCGGCTCAGCCTGGCCGTACCCTGTGAACAGTGTCGCTCCGTTTTGCTCCCCCGCGGCTCCGATTGCGACCCCGCGACCCCGGCGACTTCGGCGATAACCCCGTGAACATGGTGACGGCGGCGGCGGCCTCCCGTTCAACCACGGCGGCGGCGGCCTCCCGTTTGGTCCCCGAAATCGCCTCGCACGCGGCACAAGACCCCCGACGATTCAAGGGATTTCCCTCCCCTTGCCTAAACAAGACTCGACACGAGGAACGAAACAAGAAACGGAACAAGAAAGCGAAAGCACGGCTCACCTTGTTTCCGTTGGCGCCGGGTGAAGGAGAGGGATCGTCCTTTTTGCGCTCGTCGGATCTTGCGGGGAGGCGATCAATCTCCTCCTTCTCCTCGTCAAGATTTCGGCCCTCGCGTCGCCTCGGTACGGGTGGGGGAAAGGGCTTGGGGTTTTCTCGCGTACGGAAGGGGAAAAAGAAAGGAGCGGGGAACCCTAATCCCCCTCCCCCTGGAGTTTAAATCAGTTGTTTGGGTGCAGCCGACGGGGATTTGGTTTCCCCAAACCCCTAAATTAAATCACATTAAATTGGATTAACATCGCTCAAATGAAAATTAAGTTGAGCCGAGTTAAACTGATTTAAATCCAATTAAATTAAATTAAATCAAGTATACTCAAATCCGGGTCTGGCTTACCTCAGCGAAGGCGTGCTGACCCCTCGAACATCAACAACTTCAGGATTTTATTCCGGGAGCGTCCGGGGTCGGAAAACTGATCCGATCGCGCCGCCGGTCTTCGTTTCGCGGGCTTTATTCTCTAAAAATATCCGCGAGCCCCGACAGCCTGCCCAAAACGACGCGAGAAAAATCGTACCCCGGTCCCCTTAGCCGAAAGGCGGTTCGAAATAAATTCACAGGTAAGACCAAAAAGGAAAGTAGACCCGCGGTTATTACACCACTCACCTCTAAAAACGAGTTTCGTCCTCGAAACTCAAGCCCGGGTGGGAGTGAAAAGGTCGGGATAGCACTCCTTCATCTTAGACTCCAGTTCCCAAGTTGCTTCTCGCTCCTCGTGGTTGTTCCAAAGTACCTTCACGTAGGGGATGGTTCGATTTCGCAGTGACTTATTTTCCCTTGCCAAGATTCTCACCGGGGTTTCTTCAAAGCTGAGGTCCTCCTTAAGCTCGAGTGCTGAGGCGTCCAGAACGTGTGACGGGTCAGGAAGGTATTTCCGAAGCATCGAAACATGGAATACGTCGTGAACTCGGTCGAGGTTTGGTGGTAGGGCGAGGCGGTAAGCTACTGGGCCAATGCGCTCCAGGATCTCGAAAGGCCCCACAAACCGTGGGCTCAGCTTGCCCTTTAGTCCGAAACGCTTGATTCCTCTGGATGGCGAGACCCGCAAGAACACGTGTTCCCCCACTTGAAATTCCAAGTCTCGGCGCCTCTGGTCTGCGTAACTCTTCTGTCGACTCTGGGCGGTCAGCAGGCGCTGTCTGATCAGGCGTACCTTTTCTTCAGTTTCCTCCACTAAATCGGGTCCCAAGAGTTTCCGTTCTCCCAAGTCGTCCCAACAAATCGGGGACCGGCAGCGCCTTCCGTATAAGGCTTCGTAGGGCGCCATCTGGATGCTGGCCTGGTAGCTGTTGTTATAGGCGAATTCCACGAGGGGTAGGTAGCGTGACCAACCGATTCCCCAATCAAGCACACATGCGCGAAGCAGGTCTTCGAGGGTTTGTATCACCCGCTCCGACTGTCCGTCCGTCTGAGGGTGGAAGGCTGTGCTGAACTGTAGTCTAGTGCCCATAGCCCGCTGAAGGCTCTGCCAAAACTTCGAGACAAAGCGCGTGTCTCTGTCCGAGGTGATCGATGCCGGCACTCCATGTAGTCTCACGATCTCGCTGATGTAGACTTGAGCTAGCCGTTCGCGGGTCCAAGTGGTATGAATTGGTAGGAAGTGTGCTGACTTGGTTAACCGGTCGACTATGACCCAGATCGCGTCGTGGCCCTGTTGTGATCGTGGGAATCCAGTGACAAAATCCATAGTAATCTGGTCCCATTTCCACTCTGGTACCGGTAGGGTTGCAGCTTCCCGGCAGGTCGCTGATGCTCGGCCTTTATTTGTTGGCATACTAAGCAGTGAGCCACGTGTCGAGTCACGTCTCCTTTCAGTTTAGGCCACCAGAAAGTCTGTTTAATATCCCTGTACATCTTCGTGCCCCCCGGATGTGCCGCATAAGGGGCTCGGTGTGCCTCCGCTAAGATTTCATCTTTCAACTCTGGTGAATCCGGCACGCAGATCCGTCCGCGGAACCGTAGGGTGCCGTCGTCTTTCACCGCAAAGTCAATCTCTTGGCCCTGGGGAATCTTGTCTCGAATGCGCTGTAGGTGTGGATCGGTCTGCTGTCCCTCCTGGATCTTCTCGAATAGCGTCGGCTTGACCACCAAGGTTAGAAGTTGCAGAACTGTGCCCGCAGGCACCACCTCCAACTGCATTCGTGCGAACTCCGCGATCAGGTGGTCCTGCTTCGTCAGCGCGCTCTCCGGCGCCCCTTCCTGATGCCCTTTCCTGCTCAGTGCGTCTGCTACCACATTTGCCTTCCCGGGGTGATATTGAATCGTCAAATCGTAATCCTTCAATAACTCGAGCCACCGCCTCTGCCGCAAGTTTAACTCTTTTTGGGTAAAGATGTACTTAAGACTTTGATGATCTGAGAAAACGTTGCAGTGGACTCCGAAGAGGTAATGCCTCCACAGTTTTAAAACGAAGACTACGGCAGCCAACTCCAAGTCGTGTATCGGGTAGTTCTTTTCATAGTCCTTCAGCTGCCTGGATGCGTAGGCAATCACTTTCCCCTGTTGCATCAGAACACCTCCAAGACCGATCCTTGATGCATCGCAGTACACCTCATAATCCTCTCCGGGTGCTGGCAGTACAAGTATGGGTGCCCTGGTTAGCCTCCTCTTGAGTTCCTCAAAACTCTCCTGGCATTTGGCCGTCCATGTGAACTTCTCCCCTTTTCTGGTCAACCGATTTAGAGGAGTAGCAATCTTTGCGAACCCTCAACGAAGCGCCGGTAATATCCTGCCAGCCCTAGGAAACTTCGTACTTCTGTCACCGACGTCGGCGGCTGCCAGTCAACCACTGCTTCTACCTTCTTGGGATCCACGGCGATTCCCTGTGCCGAGATCACGTGCCCTAGGAAACCGACTTCGCGCAGCCAGAACTCACACTTCTTGAGTTTGGCGAACAGCTTCTGCTCTCTGAGGGTCTGGAGGATCGTTCGTAGATGGTCCTCGTGCTCCTCGTCGGTAGTGGAGTAAATCAGGATGTCGTCGATGAAGACTACCACGAACCGATCCAAGAAGGGTCTGAAGATCCGGTTCATCATGTCCATGAAAACAGCGGGGGCGTTCGTAAGTCCGAAAGGCATCACCGTGAACTCGTAGTGGCCGTACCGAGTCCGGAAGGCGGTCTTGGGAATATCTTCATTTCGAACTCGGAGTTGATGATAGCCCGACTGTAGGTCAATTTTGGAGAAGACTGTCGCTCCCCGTAACTGATCGAAGAGGTCGTCGATTCTGGGCAGGGGGTATTTATTCTTCACCGTAACCTTGTTTATCCCTCTGTAGTCGATGCAGAGACGCAGGCTTCCGTCTTTCTTCCGCACGAAGAGTACCGGTGCGCCCCAGGGTGACACACTCGGTCTGATGAACCCTTTATCCAAGAGGTCTTCCAGCTGTGCTTTAAGCTCCTTTAGCTCCGCGAAGGCCATTCGGTAAGGCGCCTTCGTAATTGGCTGCGTGCCTGGTACCAGCTCGATAGGGAACTCCACCTCCCGCTCCGGAGGCATCCCGGGCAGTTCTGCGGGGAAAACGTCGGGGAAGTCCCTCACCACCGGGATGTCTGAAGGTGTCGACGAGGGTCGGGTGGCCAGGTCCACCGATGCTAAATAGGCCACGCATCCACCCTCTACCAACTTTCTGGCTCGCGCCGCTGAAATGACCCCCGGGAAGGTGATGCTCTTGCCCGCCATATACACATGTTCAGGAAAACCCGGTTCTTGCAATCGAACTTGTCGCTTGTCACAATCAATGAGCGCCTGGTACCTCGTGAGCCAATCCATGCCCAACACCGCGTCGTACTCCTTCAAGGGGATTACCACCAAATCCCATGGGCAAGCCAGTCGCCCAAGCTTAATCGAGCAGGCGGCCACGAAGCTGACCGCCTCCAAAGTCCCCCCGCTGTTTGCACCGTCAAGAGACTTTGAAGGGGGGTCTCCTCGAGATCATGCATAAAAACGAAATCACGAGAAATGAACGAGTGTGTTGCTCCGGTATCGAAAAGAGTTCTAGCACGGGAATTCGAAACGGAAGTAGTACCTGCAAGAGCGTCCTCCGGTGGATTAGTCCCTTGGCTGGTCATTGAGAAAACCCTCCCGCCTGGTTGTGGCTGCCGATCCTCCTCACGCCGGGGTGCGGGGGGTCTGGAAGTTGACGCCATAGGAGCTTTCCCCCGCCCTGAGGGCTGTGACGCGGGCGTATAAGCTCCCGAGGGTGCAGGTCCCCCGCCCAAGGGGCAGTTGCGGCGGAAGTGCCCCCGCTTGCCGCACCTGAAACAGTGGTCGCTCCGTTGGGGGCACTCCCCCGCAATGTGCCCTCCCCCGCAAATAACGCAAGGCCTATTTCCCGGCCTCGGCCCTCCTGCTGGCGCGCCCCGGGGTCCCGCCTGCGGTCTCCACCGTTTGGAGGCTCCGCCCCCACTCCAAGAGCCCCCTCCCGAGTTCTGCTGTTGCCGCTTTCTGTCCTCCAGTCGCGCCGAGTTCTCCCTTCTGGCGCGGGTGATCGCAAAGCCCCGCTCTACCGTAGTGGCCCTGTCGACCACTTTCTGGAATGTATGCAGGTCAGCTGCTTGCACCACCTCAAAGATATTGCTCCGCAAGCCGTCCACAAAAAGTTGCGCCTGTGAGCCTCGTCCCTTATGACGAACGGGACGCAGTTCGCTAGGCGGACGAACTCTCGTTGGTACTCCATAACCGTCCGGTTTCCCTGCTGGATATGGTTCAGATCATCTTCCAACTTCTTCTTGACGCTGCTGGTGAAGAAGGCCTCGAACAGCTCTTTCTTGAAAGTTTCCCAGGACGGAAAAGCGGTACCCTTAGCAGGATCTGGGCGTACCGTCTTCCACCATAAACGGGCATTCCCCTCCAGGCAATGGACTGCCAGGGGAACCCGCTCATCATCCTCCATGAGTAGGTCTTCAAAAAGTTTCTCCATCGACCCCACCCAGTTCTCAACGACCCACGGATCTGTCGTGTCCCCTTCGAACGTGGGCGGGTCGTGCTTCTTAAAGTCCTTCAAGTTGGCCCGCACTCGATCCCGCTCGGTCATCACAACCCCCCCCCCACTTGCGGCGGCGGCAGCCGCGATAGGGGTAGGCGTGACCACTGTTTCCTCCAGAATAACCCGGCTAGTTGTCCCTGGCGCCGGCCCCGTGGTCGCCGCCGGCGGTGGCGCTGTCGGTGGTGCCGCGGCCGGTGCTGTCGGCCCCGGCGGAGGGACCGGGGCGGCCGTCACTGGCGCGGCCTGCTGCTGATGCGTCAATTGACGCACATGATCGGTGAGGGTGGCCAATTGCCCCGCCATTTCCCGCAATTGCTGCCGCAGGAGTTGGTTCTCCGCGGCCGTCGATGTTGTCGCGTCTGCCTCGGCGTCTCCTGCCGACGACCTGGTACGAACCATGGCTGTCACACACAACATGGGTCTACGTCAGACTTTACCTACAACCACAAACCACTTAGCTCAAGAAAAGACTCCAATGTTTCCCCCCCCCCCCGATCACTCACGTTCTAAAGTCCTATATCCTACCCATTTCATTCACTTATAGATATGTGAGGCATTCCCACGGATGTCAGTATTAATTGTTGTGATTGAATGAATCTCTCTGATACCATCTTAATCTGTCACGCCCCGGGGGTTTCAGTCGGCGGAAACGATTAGTAAAGAGGGTTTGTTTTGCAAATTTATTTTCTTTTTTTTTTTTTGTTGAAGTTCCTTCCTCCCCGGTGCGTGCCCAGACCCGCCGCATACACAGGATCTCTCTGCAACCGGGCAGAGTCTCCCCTGTATATGCACGGCGTAGCACTCAGTACATATTCCAAATCATACATAACCATTCGATCACAACAATTATAAACATACAACCAGCATTCTAATCATTCAAGAGCATGGCCAGATCAATTTGGAAAGGATAAATCCACCGATTTAAAAGAGCGCCCACTCGGCACTTATGTTTTGGAAAACGAGTTTTCGAAATCAGCATAAATCCACAGGGTTTTGAAAGCGGTGCCCACCCGACACCCAAGTTTTGAAATCCATTTCGCAATCCATAAATCCACAGGGTTTTGAAACCAGTGCCCACACGACACTTAGATTTTAAAAACAATTTTCGAAATCTTTTCTTTGGTTTTGCCTTTTTCTTTTTCAAATGGCCCATAGATATGAAAAGGAAAGTAATGCATAATAGGATAACCAAATACCGACATCCCAGTCGACCCCACGAGGGTATCGAGAACCTCACATGTAACTATAAAGTAAATGAAATGCGAGAAATAAAGAAAAGCTACAGTCCAGGGTTCCCAGCAACCCAGAAACTCCTGCCCCGTCCTCGCCGTCGCCTACCTCTCCCCCCGTCTGGATCCTGTCACAAAGTGGGAAGTCAGCGACGTATAATAGTAGAGCAGGAAAATATAGTAAACAAACCGTGCTGATAACCGAAGCAACCACCCTCTCCAGAGGGAACCAATAACCTGTACACCTGTATCCTGCTATACCCGGCCGCGTCGGACAACTAAACCGACGGCCATACCGTACCTGTAGAAACCCGACCACGTCGGACAACTAAACCGACGGGTCGCACCGCTCGCACCTCGGCGCCTCAACCCCACAACTAATAAGGGGCCCCACTACGTCACCTCGTGGGTATACACGGGTCATAGACCTCTTTTCCGGAAAAGTGCACCCCTCACGGTGGCCAAACCGCGGGTGCACGTGTTGCAGCCTCGAGCACAGGAACCACAATGCATGAGCAATAGTAAGGCAGTAATCACAATGTATATGAAACCATAAGATAGTAACCATGATGCACGAATCAGAATAAGATAGTAGCATGTATACTCAAAGTACCCTACTAATAGCATAATCGAAGGAAAGACGGTAACTGGTAACACCAGGAATACGAAATCACATAATCATCAGTACGAAGCAATAATCCGTAGCGTCTAAGGTAATGACATCAGGTAGCATTCAAGTGGACGATAACATGTAGTATTTAAGTTGAAACAGTCAACGGAGATCGATACTAAATACCACGCTCAGCCCAAGTACGCACTAGGTTGACCCCTCCCAACTTAATAAAAATTAAATGCAGGGACTTAGAAAAACAACCCACCTCAAGCACGAAGAAAGAGACGTGTGGAAAAATCCGACCGCAAAGCCCTCGCCGCGGGTCCAAACAGCTGTAACACAAATTCATTCGTCAAAAACGTCGTCACGGTTCAAAACACTCAAAAACGGGGCGAACCGGGCTAAAAACGGAGCTCCTGGGCCCTTTTTCTGGAGGTTGGTGTACGGGCTCATGCGTGGACCGGGTCCACGACGGCGGGCAGCACGGGTGAGGGCCGGGAGCACGCGGCGCGGTGGACCCCGAGCGTCTTGGGCCGGGCCGCGCATGGCCAGGAGCGCGCGCCGGGTCCACGGCCACCAGGGCTACGGGGTGTGCACCGGGCGCACGCCTCGGCGGTGGGCCGCGCGGCCTGGCGCACGCGTTCGTGCGCCGGGTCCGCGGCCCCGGGCCCGGAAGCCGTGCGCCGGGTGCGCGACGGGTCCCATGGACCGCGCGGCCTGGCGCACGCGTTCGTGCGCCGGGTCCGCGGTCCTGGGCCCGGAATCCGTGCGCCGGGTGTACGACGGGTCCCGTGGACCGCGGCTCAGCCTGGCCGTACCCTGTGAACAGTGTCGCTCCGTTTTGCTCCCCCGCGGCTCCGATTGCGACCCCGCGACCCCGGCGACTTCGGCGATAACCCCGTGAACATGGTGACGGCGGCGGCGGCCTCCCGTTCAACCACGGCGGCGGCGGCCTCCCGTTTGGTCCCCGAAATCGCCTCGCACGCGGCACAAGACCCCCGACGATTCAAGGGATTTCCCTCCCCTTGCCCAAACAAGACTCGACACGAGGAACGAAACAAGAAACGGAACAAGAAAGCGAAAGCACGGCTCACCTTGTTTCCGTTGGCGCCGGGTGAAGGAGAGGGATCGTCCTTTTTGCGCTCGTCGGATCTTGCGGGGAGGCGATCAATCTCCTCCTTCTCCTCGTCAAGATTTCGGCCCTCGCGTCGCCTCGGTACGGGTGGGGGAAAGGGCTTGGGGTTTTCTCGCGTACGGAAGGGGAAAAAGAAAGGAGCGGGGAACCCTAATCCCCCTCCCCCTGGAGTTTAAATCAGTTGTTTGGGTGCAGCCGACGGGGATTTGGTTTCCCCAAACCCCTAAATTAAGTCACATTAAATTGGATTAACATCGCTCAAATGAAAATTAAGTTGAGCCGAGTTAAACTGATTTAAATCCAATTAAATTAAATTAAATCAAGTATACTCAAATCCGGGTCTGGCTTACCTCAGCGAAGGCGTGCTGACCCCTCGAACATCAACAACTTCAGGATTTTATTCCGGGAGCGTCCGGGGTCGGAAAACTGATCCGATCGCGCCGCCGGTCTTCGTTTCGCGGGCTTTATTCTCTAAAAATATCCGCGAGCCCCGACAGCCTGCCCAAAACGACGCGAGAAAAATCGTACCCCGGTCCCCTTAGCCGAAAGGCGGTTCGAAATAAATTCACAGGTAAGACCAAAAAGGAAAGTAGACCCGCGGTTATTACAGACGGATCGAGAGGTCTGTGAGACCTAGTACCACATCGTGGGGATACGACAGTGAGGATCCGAGAGATTGATACACGGTGGTGATGCCACGCCGTTGGTACACGGCTGTGATGCCACGTTGTGAGTGCACAACGGTGAGGGTTCTGTGACGGTTCGAGCACAGACATGTTTGGATTGTGTTTTGGTTGATGCCCTTTTCTGAGATCGGTTAGCGCTTTGGAGCCTTCTTCCCGAGGATTGTGCCAGACAGTGTTCTGGACCCGATAGGGACATTATAAGCTTGCAACGCGGTCAAGTGGATTGACTAAGGCCCTGCGACCTTTTGGACTTGAGGAATTGTGTGCTCTGGTAGTACTTGGACTGGGTTGTTGTACCGGCATGAGATGAGCTCTACACTGAGTGGCTGTACCAGTCGTTGAAGTTGATTTATACAGGGCCGGTTGATTTGATCATTTTCGGATTGGTTTTTGAGGTGACTTAGAGCACGAGGATCATTTGAGGCTAGAGCTGCAACTTCTATGAAAAGAAGTTGTTACCAAGCTGTGAGAGTTGCACTCGGACTTCGAAAGATTTTGTGATTAGGCCATGTAATTCAGCCGCAAGAGTGACAGAGGACCCAGCGAAGAGAGATACCGTTTGGGTTGGGCCTAGACCCATGTTAATGACAAAAATCAGAAGCTCTTTGACTATGCAAGGCCAGTGTAACTTGCAAGGGGCAAAGCTGAGGAAGATACCAGCATTGATCCGGATATTGCCGTGATAGAGAGGTCATGGAATTATTTAGAGATCCTTGAGCCTGAAGTATAGGGTTACTCAGGAGGACTTTGATTGAGGCAACGCCGGTGGACAGAGTTATTAGAGCTGTTGGATTCATATCCTACAGTATTATCCCGGCATGGACATTATGGGCTGTACGCCTTGGTTAGGCGAGCAGTGCAGCCTCGAAATGGAGGTGATCGAATCCGTGGCTGCCTATTGTAGGCTTAGACCTCGGTTATGGGGATCTTGATTTGTGGAAGCCACAATCCGCAGGGGTTTGTAGATTTGAGTTTACGCGGGGAGTTTGACCCGCGAGTATTTATCCGACTGGAAGAACTGTATTTTATCACCCGCTTGTTTTGGATCTCACCTCTTTGGCAGTTGGCGAGGAGCTGAGTTATCAGGAGCTACCGATGCAAGTTGTCGCTGGTGAAACAGAGAATTTTTGTAGTCGGGCCTCACCATGGGTGAAGGTTCAATGAAACCTTCATGTTGAGTGAGAATGACCACTTCAGAGCTTGAGGAAGAGTTAAGGATCTCCTATCTCCATTTGTTTGAGACACCCTCCTGAGTTATGGATTTATTCTGGTTTCGAGGATGAAATCCTTTTTAAGGAGGGGAGAGTGTAGAGTACCGGAACTTTGTAGAGCGCACCGACCTCGCAGGATGGCGTGGTGCGGAGGAATTGCCTCGGGCATGTTGCTTATGTGTTTACAGTTGAGTTCGGGTCGACTCGGATTAACGCGGAAGCCCCAGGTCGATTCGGGATTTTCCGGGCAATGTCCGCCGTTAGAAGACTGGCTTCGGGAAGCCTCGACTCCACAGTGGAGGGCAGAAAAATTGGGAAATACTTGGAACAGGTATACTTTATGATTACAGCGGAGTTCGGGAGGTTCCGGACTGACGCGGAGGGCCCGAAGGCAAAAAGTGAGTTGGAACTGGCATTTTTTGGAGCCAATTTTTGGATTGAGCACACCGGCTCCACGGTTGAGCTTTTTGAGGAGAAAAAGCTTTGAGCACGTGTATTTTCAGATTACAGCGGAGTTCGGGAGGTTCCGGACTGGAGCGGAGACCCCGAAGACAAAAAGTGACTTGGAGTTGGCCTTTTCTTGGGTTAATTAAATTATTAAATTAATTGAGGGGGGTTATTAAGTTGGCTCCAGCTTGTGTTTTGAGAAAGGGAATTAGAGAGTGGTTGTAGAATGCAATTAAATTAGAGGTATAAGTTTTGGGGTGCATTTATGGCCCCCAACCACCGCATTAATTGAGTTCCCACCCCTTAATTAAGAAGGGCCTGTCACTTTCTCCTTCAACCACAAACAGAGGAAGTGGGTTGAAGCAGAGGAATGAGGAAAAGAGAAGATGAGAAGGAAGGTGAAGAGTGGTGGGTGCAGACTGTATGCTTGAGGCCGTGAGAAGCCGAGCGGGACGTGCGCGCCGACCCTCCAACTTGGTACGTGTCGTTTCTTTTGGTGTGAGAGGATGTTGAGGGAGAGAGAGAGAGAGAGCTCTATTGTGTGTGAGCAGTGAGTTGCTCTGGGCTGCTCGTCCTTGGGCTTGTGGTGCTTTATGGGCCGCGGTAGGGGGAGCCGCGCGCGCGCACAGGGGTGCGCGCGCGCCTGGTGCGCGCTGCTGCGCGGGCAAGCGCAGCGGCGCAGGGTGCCGCGCAGGCCCCGCGCGGGCGCTGCGCAGGCCCCGCGCAGGGCGCCGCGCAGAGCGCTGCGCAGGCCCCGCGCAGGGCACCGCGCAGGGCGCCGCGCAGGGCACCGCGCAGGGCGCTGCGCAGGCCCCGCGCGGGCACTGCGCAAGCCCCGCGCGGGCGCTGTGCAGGTGCCCTGCCTGCGCGCCAGCCGCGCGCGCAGCGGGCTGGGCCATCGCGCGGTGGGCCCAGGCACCACGCAGTGGCCTTGGGGACCCCGCGGCAGGCCTTGGCAGCGCGCGCGCAGGCCCAGGCGCCGCGAGCGGCAGGCCCTAGCAGCGCGCGCGGCAGGCCCTGGCAGCGCGCGCGCTGCAGGTTTGCGGCGTGCTTTTGAGGGCGGCTGCAGCTTGCTGTGCGAGTGGGCGCGCGGGGTTTCCTGCAGCGTGGGCTTTTGAAAAGCTGGTTTTAACTTTGATCCTTGGTTCTTATCTCTTTTTCCCTCTCCTTTGTTGTTGCAGCAGCGATGGATGGCGCGTGGATCACCATCTGATTGTGTAGCCCGATTTAGTGCGCAGCATGGATGATTATGTGGATGGTGCTGTTGATGGTGATGATTATGCTAATTTTGATGAATTTAAATTACGCACTTTTCTTCATTAGTGTAGTTTTCTGAGCTTGTATGATGGGAGATTGTACTGTGTGTGTTTTTGGACTTGAGAGAATTATGTAAGCGAGATGTAATGTGTGTGCAAAGGATGCTTCTAAGTATTGTGTATTTTACCATGGAGCTGGGCGTTCTCCTATCTACAGTAAGTGAGAGGGTTGTTAAATTGTAGGTGTGCTTTGGATTATTAAAGTGTGTGGTTGGTTGGTGTAATTGTACTTTTTATGTGAGCAGGATGAGAGCTAGGGTGGACCTTTTGTGATATGTGTTTGTATGGTGGAATTATCTATTGATGATGGAATTAAGGGATTTGGTTTATGTGATTTTGATTTATTTTGTGCAACTGGAGTCTTTAAGTGTGCTGTTGGTTTGAGGTGGTCCTGTAGGTAAATTAGAGGATGATCTATTTATGCTTTAGGAGCTGGTGGTGTGTATGGATCGATTTACCTATTTATTGATTGTGAGCTTGCCTTTCTTTGTAGAAGACTTGTGAGTTTGTCCGAGCTTTCGGGGATCTTTCCGGACTTTCAGCACTTCACCGACTTCAGCGGTTGCATGCGGAAAGCGTTCCAGGTGGGTTGGTTTTCTCCCAAATCACAGAAAGCTCATAATGCTTCCGTATGCAAAGGTATTGTGACCCTATTGCCAGGATTGTTTTATCTGGTGACTGTCAGACAGTCGTAGTAGGTTTGGAGGAACCCGGGCTTGTTTTGGGTGCACCCTTCTGTTAGTGGGCACTGTTATTGTCCCCGGGCCATTTTTATAAATTGAAGGAACCCTTTTATGCAAGAACTGGTCCTGAACGTATGTTTCAGTAAGTGATTCATATAGCCTTGTAGAGGGTTCGGGATTTCTTGCGGGTTTATCAGATTTTAGTCGAGGGACGTTGCTCCGACTTGGACACGAGTGTGAGGGGTGTCATGTGAGCATTTGAGTTGTTCCGATTTAGTGGATCGTAGACTTAGCCTGCTTGTACTGCTTGTGGAGATATAGGAGTCATGTTTGATACTCGCTGGGGTCGCTCCCCTCGGGTTACGCTCCGGAGGCGTAGTTGTAATGATATCACTGGCCGAGTTACCAGGTGGATACATCCCACTGGCCGAGTTACCAGATGGATAAATAACACTGGTCGAGTTACCAAGTGGATACATACCACTGGCCGAGTTACCAGGTGGATACATCCCACTGGCCGAGTTACCAGATGGATACATAACACTGGCCGAGCTACCAGATGGATACATATCACTGGCCGAGTTACCAGGGGGATACATATCACTGGCCGAGTTACCAGATGGATACATATCACTGGCCGAGTTACCAGGGGGATACATATCACTGGCCGAGTTACCAGATGGATACATATCACTGGCCGAGTTACCAGGGGGATACATATCACTGGCCGAGTTACCAGGTGGATACATACCACTGGCCGAGTTACCAGATGGATACGTATCACTGGTTGAGTTACCAGATGGATACATATCACTGGCCGAGTTACCAGACGATACATACCACTGGCCGAGTTACTAGGTGGGTACATGCCCTGGCCGAGTTACTAGGCGGGTACATGCCCTGGCTGAGTTACCAGGTGGGTACATGCCCTGGCCGAGTTACCAGGGGGTACATGCCCTGGCCGAGTTACCAGGCGGGTACATGCCCTGGCCGAGTTACCAGGTGGGTACATGCCCTGGTCGAGTTACCCAGTAGTTATTTGAATGAAATTGAGATGACTTTCTAGTGTCATGTGAGAGTTTTTAGCATTTCCAGTGCGGGGGCGGAAACTATGGGCGGCGATGCCTATAGCCTGTTCTTGTTTGATAGGGTTGTAGGTGTCAGTCGTTCAGAATTTTCAGGCCTCCCGTGAGAGAGGTTGAGAACTTTTCCTTGCATTGCGTCGAGACGTATAATGGTAGATTTATTTCCAGCTTTCTTTCAGTATCTATCTATCTATCTATCTGTTTTTGCGTCCTGTAGACTTAGTGGGCATACCGTAGATTTTGGGACGGTACCCACTGAGATCTGCCTTCTGCAGTAGATCTCACACCCGCTGCGGTGACAGGTTGAGGCGGCTGTTCCGGCTTGTTTCGTGCGGAGACAGCAGATCGAGGTGAGGACGCGGACGATTAGTTCCCTTACCAGCTTTGAGGGTCTGAGGTAGATGTACCCGGGGTATTATTTTTATGTTTCCACTTTTGTACTGAGAGTTCGGTGAGGATAGTACTTGCTTTATTTTTTGTGGGACTTTGTACCTTGGGGGATTTGTGTACTAGTGGAGATTTTGCTATTCCTGAGGTTCAGTTTTTATTCTATAGCTTTTAGCACTGTTTCAGCTCTGATACATATTTTTTTAGCTATAGATCTGTCTTGCAGGGTAGACGCTTCGTCTGTGCGGCAGTTTCCGCACAGATGGCGGATCTGTTGGTGAGCCCGAGTCGCAGTATCGACCCCGGGGCGTGACATGCTGAGCCTGGCATATCTTGCCAGTTATGAGATACTAGAGATACTTGAGTTCGGTGGGGTCGCTCCCCTCGAGCTACGCCCCGGGTGCGATGATGATACCGAGCCTGACGAGGCTGCGATGATGCGACTAGTTGATACACTAGAGTTCGCTTGAGATTGAGTTAGTCCATGTGGGACACCCTACGTAAGACCAAGTCCTGTTTGGGCGTAGTTGCAGTAGGTTTGGCGCAGGCTTGACTGGACCCTACGTGGCAGTCACTGAGATTTGGGTTACTGTGAGAGAGTATGCATCTCATATGTCTTAGTTGAGTTTTCCTTTGAGCATAGTACTTGACATATTGTCAGCAGTGAGTGGATGCATACCATCATCTGTGTTCTTTTTCCTATTGAGCATAGTAGATAGAGGAATGATAGCTGTAGATACTTTTCCAGCTTACTTTTCAATATCACAGTCTTTTTCTGTTATCTTCTGCCTCTAGTAGACTTAGTGGGCAGACCGTGGGTCTTGGAGACGGTACCCACTGAGAACTACTGTAGGATGTAGTTCTCACACCCTCTGTCGGTGACAGGTTGCTGAGGGCTTTTCTTCCGTTCCTGCCCGAGTTGGCTGGACAGATCGTGGACAGGGAGTCGCGTGATAGTTCCCTATCAGCATAGTTCCTTTAGAGTGTGGTAGATGTACCCTTTTTATATTTTGAGAGTTTCTTGTTGAGAGACCTTTGTTGTGAGGTATAGAGTTGTATTTTAATTTACAGTTTGAGAGACTGATGTTTTTTATTGGAGATATCTCCCTTTTGAGTTTGGTATCAGAGGACTTTTTATATGATAGTTTTTGGGGAGATGGATATTGTATTATTTTCAGTTGTACAGTATTTGGAATTCAGTTTTTAGTAGTTTACTTTCAGCTCTGATATCTGTGTACTGTAGTTGATTCTTTTTGCAGATTAGTCGCTTCGTCTGTACGGCAGTTTCCGTACAGATGGCGGATCTGTTAGCGAGCCCGGGTCGCAGTTTCGACCCCGGGGCGTGACAGATTAGAGTGGTATCAGAGCCTAGGTTGTAGGTCGTGTTGGACTTAGAAACCCTAGGGTTGTGGTTGGACATTAGGATGACTACGTGAGAGTCGTGACTTTTAGCGAGAGTCCTGATTGAGTTTTATACCTCTCCCAAGGGACGGGATGAGTGATTGGCATGTTTATTCTCCTAAGCAATTATGTTGGCTGCAGACAACATAATGCTATGGAATGGATGACATGTCTTAGACTTTCGCTGGATTGGGTCGTATGGTTGTTGTGTCCTGATGTTTGTTATTGTGTAGTGGATTGCGATACCCCTGAGACGTCGTGTTGAGAAGAGGGCACACCCCGCATCTGATGAGTACCCGAGCAGTGGGAGGTAAAGCTATCAAAGCAGAGCGAGACCCAAGAGTTATGGAACCAGATGACACCGATGTCGGAGGCTGTTCGATGCCAGGAGGAAGCCATGGAATGTTTGATGCGCCTGTTGGAGCAGAGAGCACAGCTGGTTGCAGTATCGCTTGAGAGTCCTCCAGCACTTTCTTCTTATGCAGTGGCATATTCAGTTGTATCAGTGGCACCGATGGAGCGAGCGGCTGTCACGCCCCGGGGTCGAAACTGCGACCCGGGCTCGCCAACAGATCCGCCACCTATGCCAAAACCCGCATAGGCGAAGCGTCTAACCTGCAAAAGATAGTACTATAGCTATGTTGGGTTTAGGTTAATAAGGATCTAATAGGGGAAAAAACACCTAGAGGGGGGTGAATAGGTGTAAACAATAAACACTCAAAAAATCATTGTGCGATAAAACCCAATGCGGAAAAATAAAAGAACACACAAGATTTTTACGTGGAAAAACTCCAAACCGGAGTAAAAAACCACGGGACCGATAACACGGCGAAATCCACTAGAATTAACACACGTACAAGGTGATATAGCGTACTCACTGACGACTCAACCTCTTACCATACGCTCCTAGTAGATCTTCTCCGCTCGCTCCACGACGCTTCTCGAATCCACGATCCGCGCCCAACGCTGAATCCACAGCGTCCAACGTCGAGTCCACGACGTCCAACCGAATCCACGGTCTTCACCCAATGGCACGCTTCGAATCCACGAACGCACCTCGCTCCGAATCCACGAGAGCGATAACACCTTGAATCCACAAGGCCACGCGAGTCCACGCGCCGATTTTGGGATAAATCGTTGTTTGTTTGGGTGGTGATGATCCGCCGAATACTTAGATAAAGATAGATCGGAAATACCATCTAAGTATTCATTGATTTGATTCTACTCAAAATGTGAGTATGGAAAACCTAGAATCAAATCAATCAATATAGATGAAGAACATAGAATAGATCTAATGATTTCCGTTCTTCTCTATATATGTGGATTTTCTTTTCGGCTATCTTTTCTTAACCAGCCGATCTATTGCGGATGCCCTAGAAATGAAATGGAAGGGCTATTTATAGGTTAGAAACCCTAGGAAGAATATTCGGATCAAAAACAGCCTTTTCTGGAAAGAAATCCCGACGGCGATCCGGATCAGATCTGGCGATCCGGATTGCAGAAGCACAAACCACGATTTCCAGAAAATTGCCTGTTCGGGATCCGGATCGTAGTCACCGATCCGGATCGTTCATACAGTTTTACCAGAACATCATGTTCGGGATCCGGATTGCAATTCCTGATCCGGATCGAGGAAGCACACAGGTAAAACTAGTGTTCGGGATCCGGATCAGAGAGTGCTGCGATCCGGATTGAACCAGTGTATGAACAAACACCCTTCGGGATCCGGATTGAAAGCCTTGATCCGGATCCTGAACATGTCCCATGTCCAGTTTTTGATGAATAAGCAATTAAAACCTCTTCCAGGTGTTTCTACACTATAAGAAGTATTCGGATCATCAAAATTCTTTAGTTAAACGTACCTGATCCTTTTGAATTCTTCTTTCTTGAGATTGAGGTATACGATCCAAAGTTTCTTCATCTTCAATCTTCAAGACTTAATACATTCACGAAATACGCCAACTCAAATTCCGTAACAATCTCCCCCTTGGCGGTTTCGTGACAAAACACAATCCACAAAGAAAATTCAAAAAGATATTTTTGTTGCTATCACCATACAACAAAAATTTACAAAGAGTTCCAGAAATTTAAAACATGAGATAAACTCCTAGACAGACTCTAGACTTAGACATCTGTAATCTCTGCACACAGAAAACATTCTTGACAAACAAATTCGTTAGATACCTCAAGAATTGGAGCATACAAAACCAAATACAGAGATAGAGTTTAGTCTCATCATGACATTTGAAAAAAAATCAGATATGTGAAAGAAGCATAGTTAAAAACCAACATATCTTCTAAGCAGTTGAAAACCAAATGTCAAAGTATGTTAGTCCAACATCAACTTGTTAGTCATATTACATGCCCAAATAGTTAGTCGAATAGTTAGTATAGAAGCATGTCACAAATCACAAAAGAAAAACCAAAGTTGAGTTGAGGTTCATACTTACCTTGATATCATCGATATTCAAATCATCATTGTTCAGAGTTCTCTCTACTCTCTCACTCTCCCCCTTTTGTCACAAAACAAAGCCAAAAGTAGCATGAGCTACAATATGTAAGGAGAGTAAAGAAAACAAAAGTCCTAATAGTATGCACAAACTGAAAACTAAACTAAAAGAGAAGAAAAAAAAAAAACGTCCTGAAACCTAAGAACTAAAGTAGACAAGGTGAACAGAAAGGTGCGGCTCAGTCTGAAGAATCTGAACTAGTACAGCTCAGCTTGCTCAAAATCCTTTAAGTAAATTCTTAAAATTTGAGTACTTCTTCTTGATCTTCTTGTGTTCAGAAGAGATCTGCTGAAGCTCTTTCGATATTCTGTCTTGTGTAGCAGAGAGTCGGTGTTGTTCCTGACAAATCGATTCTAAAATCTCTGTCTCAGTTGTCCGTGTCTTTGAGTAAGATGGACGCTGTCTAGATGCAGATGGTGCATCTGGTCCTGCAGTCCATGGTGATTCAGTTTGCAGAATTCCAGAAAGTGAGCGTGCTCTGTGAGAGGC
>JAQOTM010000517.1:125246-157262 GCA_029168755.2 Tillandsia fasciculata | reverse complement strand
AAACAATGTAGCCGCCTGCATGTGAATGTTAGATGTTTTAAAAACTTGGGTGTCGAGTGGACACTGTTTGCGAACTCCTAGGTTCTTTCAATGTTGATACTTGTTGTACTTACTCTCTGTGACTGTGTGATCAATGCCGGTGTAATGTGATTCATGTAAAGTAGTTGAGACGCCGTGCATATACAAAGGAGACTCTGACCGTGTACAGGGTGAATTTGTATATGTGGCGGGTCTGGCACGCACCGGCAGGCGGGGTTGCTGATTATCTGATTTCAAAAAAAAAATAAAATACGTTTTCCGCTTATCCTGAGAGCTCCGGGGCGTGACATTGGGATGATCTCGGAAAACCAGTCGCAAAGTCCATCGTGATTATCTCCCACTTCCACTCCGGCACGGGCAACGGCTGCAACTTCCCAGCTGGACGCTGGTGTTCGGCCTTCACCTGTTGGCATATTAGGCAGTGTGCCACGAATCGAGTCACATCTTCCTTCATCTTGGGCCACCAGAAGGTTTGTTTGACATCCTTGTACATCTTTGTTCCCCCGGGGTGTGCCGCATAAGGTGCGGTTTGCGCCTCCCTCAGGATCTCTTCCTTGAGTTCCGGTAGGTCCGGCACGCAGATTCGCCCCCGAAAACATATCGTGCCGTTAGCATTTATCGCAAAATCACCTCCTTGGTCTGTGGGTAGCCTATCACGTACAAGTTGTAGCTGGGTATCCGTCGATTGACCTTCACGGATTCTATCCAATAAGGTTGGTCGGACTACCAGGGTCATAAGTCGTGCGACCGTTCCTGCTGGTACCACCTCCAGTCTTAATTGTGCAAATTCCGCAATCAAACGATCCTGTTGGGTGAGGGCGTTCGTCACCGACTCCGCTGTCTGCCCTTTGCGGCTCAGGGCATCCGCCACCACGTTCGCCTTCCCAGGGTGGTAATGGATGGTTAAGTCGTAATCCTTTAGTAATTCAAGCCACCGCCTTTGCCGCAAATTCAGTTCCTTCTGGGTGAAAAGGTACTTTAAGCTCTGATGGTCTGAGTACACGTTGCAGTGTGTTCCATACAGGTAGTGCCTCCATAACTTGAGGACGAAAACAACTGCTGCAAGCTCCAGATCGTGCACGGGGTAGTTCCTCTCGTACTCCTTGAGTTGCCTCGACGCATAAGCTATGACTCTACCCCGTTGCATGAGCACGCCACCGAGACCGCTTCGCGACGCGTCGCAGTACACCTCATAGTCCTCGCCAGGTTCCGGTAGAGCGAGCACCGGGGCTCGTGTCAACTTGTCCTTGAGTTCTTCGAAACTCTTCTGGCATTGCTCCGTCCATATGTACTTTTCTCCTTTACGGGTCAGGCGAGTGAGGGGCAAAGCTATCTTGGAGAAGCCTTCCACGAAGCGTCTATAATACCCTGCTAGCCCCAGGAAGCTTCTAATCTCAGTTACCGTCGTCGGTCTGGGCCAATCGGTCACCGAATCAATCTTCTTTGGGTCGACCACGACCCCAGCAGCCGACACGACATGCCCCAGAAAGTCCACCTCACGAAGCCAAAACTCACACTTTTTGAGTTTGGCGTAGAGTTTCTGTTCTCGTAAGGTTTGGAGAACTACGCGTAGGTGCTTTTCGTGCTCCTCATCCGTACGGGAATAGATGAGGATGTCGTCAATGAAGACTACCACGAAAACGTCCAAGAAGGGTTTAAACACCCGATTCATTATGTCCATGAATACCGCTGGGGCATTGGTGAGCCCGAACGGCATTACGGTGAACTCGAAGTGACCATAGCGAGTCCGGAATGCTGTCTTCAGAATGTCCTCGCCCCTAACTCGGAGCTGGTGGTAACCGGACTGCAGATCAATTTTTGAGAACACCGTTGCTCCTTGTAACTGATCAAACAGGTCGTCAATCCGTGGTAATGGATACTTGTTCTTGATGGTGACCTTGTTTAATTCCCGGTAGTCGATGCACAGGCGAAGGCTTCCGTCCTTCTTCCTTACGAATAACACGGGCGCGCCCCATGGCGACACGCTCGGTCTGATGAAGCCTTTATCCAATAGATCCTCCAGCTGTGACTTGAGCTCCTTCAGCTCAGCGAAGGCCATCCGGTACGGTGCCTTCGTAATAGGCTTAGTGCCTGGGAGTAGCTCGATAGAAAAGTCAACCTCCCGTTCAGGTGGCATCCCAGGGAGTTCGGCCGGGAATACGTCGGGATACTCCCTCACGATCGGGATGTCGGATGGAGAGGGGGTGGGTCGAGTCGTTAGGTCCACCGAGGCCAGGTAGGCCACGCACCCGCCTGCTATCAGTTTCCTTGCTCGTGATGCAGAAATAACGTTCAAGAAGGAAACACTCTTGCATGCCAAGTAAATATGCTTCGGAAATCCAAGCTTCTGCAGGCACACCTGACGTTTCTCACAATCGATCACCGCCTGGTACTCAGTGAGCCAATCCATGCCCAGCACTACGTCGTATTCCTTTAGCGGGATAACTGCTAGGTCCCAGGGGCAAGACAGCCTTCCCAACCTAATAGAGCAGGAAGGTACGAAGCTATTTGCTTCGATTGGTCCCCCAGGAGTTTGGACGATCATCGAATAGTTTAAGGGTTATCTTCAATCAGGTGCGTGTGCGCAAAGGCGCGAGAGATGAATGAGCGAGACGCTCCGGTGTCAAACAGAGTTCGAGCTTGGAAAACGGAAATCAAAGTCGTACCTGCTACCACGTCCTCCGGTGGTTCGGCTCCTTGCTGGTTCATTGAGTAGACCCTGCCTCCGGGCTGTGGTCGCGCTTCCCCTTCCTGCCGGGGTGCGGGGGGCGCGTGGGCGCTCCTGAGGGTGCCCTTCCTCGCCCCTGCGGCTGAGGGGTCGTGGCAGAAGCCGCCGAGGACGTCGCCCCCATGATGGTGGGGCAGCTGAATCGCAAATGGCCGGGCTTGCCACAGCGAAAACAGTGATCTTGTCTCTTGGGGCATTCTGTGACCCGGTGCGCTCCTGTGCATATGATGCAGGGCTTGTCCGCTGGCCGTTGTCCTCCCGTCGGCGTACTCTTGGCCCCATGTCGCGTCTTGGGGTGTTTTGGGGGTCTGTTCCCGCCAGGTAAGCCCCCTCCGGGGTAGGACTGTGACCGCTTCTTGTCTCGATTGTTGTCCGACGCCTCTCGCCGGGCGCGTGTGACGGCAAAGCCACGCTCCACGATAGTGGCCCTGTCGACCACCGCCCGGAAGGTGTGTAAGTCCGCCGCTTGAACCACTTCGAAGATGTTGCTCCGTAAACCATCCACAAAGAGACGGGCCTTGTGGGCGTCATCCCGTATGGCGAACGGGACACAGTTGGCCAGTCTGACGAACTCTCGTTGGTACTCCATCACCGATCGATTCCCTTGCCTGATGTGTTTAAGGTCGTCTTCCATCTGTTGCTTAACACTATTAGGGAAAAACGCTCCGAATAGTTCCTCTCTAAAAACCGTCCAGGATGGGAGAGGGGCATTCGTAGCTGGGTCCGGGCGCACCGTCTTCCACCAGATGCGCGCGTTCCCCTCAAGGAAGTGAACGGCCAAAGGTACCCGTTCATGCTCTTCCATCATCAAATCCTCGAATAGCTTTTCCATGGTGTCCACCCACTTTTCTACGACCCAAGGGTCAGTAGTTTCTCCCTCGAAAACGGGCGGGTCATGCTTTTTGAACTTTGCCAAGCTTATCCTAGCTCGTTCCCGGTCGCTTCGCTGTCCCGCGGTCCCTTCGGTAGCCGCGGTACTTCCGGGGGTGTGCACCGCCGCTGCCTCCCTTGCCGAGCCCTCCATAGTGGCTCCTACCGCAGGCCCTGTAGTGGGGGAGTCTGCTGAGGCCATGGGCTGCCCTGCCGACACGCCCGTCACAGTGGTTTGCCGGGGCGCGGTTGCCGTTGCACCGCCCGCGCCGGGGGGGTCCACAGTGAGGGCCGTCGGTTCTTGCGGTGGGGCCGGGGCGCCCTCTGTCGTTGCGGTAGACTGCCGCTGAGTTAGCTGACGAACTTGCTCTGTCAACGTTGCCAATTGTCCAGCCATTTCCAGCAATTGTTGTCGGAGGAGTTGGCTTTCCGCGGCGGCCGGGGCCGTGCCTTCTGCCCCGGGGTTGTCGGCCGATGATCTGGTCCTGGCCATCTTCTGCTGTACACAAAGAAACCACATTAACCCTAGGGTTCCTGACCTGACACTCTACCTACAAGAACACTAAGGTTACGACCCCTTTTTATCCCCGCACACTCACGTTCTAAGACACCTACGACCTGGTTATCTCATGTCCAATTTTGGTGGTAGGATCATGCACTGCGGTTACTGGACACCGACTGTCGTGGTCAAAGCCGTTTTTCTCTCTGATACCATAAAATCTGTCACGCCCCGGAGGTCTCAGGATAAGCGGAAAACGTGTATTTTTTTTTTTTTTTGAATTAGATAATCAACAACCCCGCCTGCCGGTGCGTGCCAGACCCGCCACATATACAAATTCACCCTGCACACGGACAGAGTCTCCTTTGTATATGCACGGCGTCTCAACTACTTTTACATGAATCACATTACACGGCGTTGATCACACAGTCACCGAGAATAAGTACAACAAGTATCAACATTGAAAGAACCTAGGAGTTCGCAAACGGTGTCCACTCGACACCCAAGTCTTTAAAACATCTAACATTCACATGCAGGCGGCTACATTGTTTTGAAAGGATAAATCCCCAGGGTTTTCAAAGTGGTGCCCACACGACACCCTATTTTTGAAAAGCGTTTTCGAAATTCTTTTTCATCGTAAAACGGCCGCACAGTTAACATGAAACCTAACCATAACTAAACATTTTAAAAACACATGTCCATATATCCAGCATGATCCACATAACCACACAAAATAGCATAATGAGGAAAGAGAGAGATAACCAAACTAAAAGTCTCAACAAAGGGCCTCATTCGGCCACGCTAAATCTGCGGCACCTCACCACCGTCCCGATGTACACACCTATTAGGACCTGTCACGGAGTGGGTAAAGTCAGTGACAAATAAAGTAGATGCTTTAACAATATTAAACAAGAGTTTAGAAGGAAATACACTGCACCGGAACCTTCGCTATCCAACGTCCTGAAATTAACTTACTCATGTTCTTTATTTAATTTCACACCGTTTCGTCAGGGTAGGTCGACGACCTCCCCACGGAACATTTGAAGCTCTAACCCCTTCACGATGCGTGGGCAACACGTTTAGCCATCGTGAAGTGGTCCCCAATCATCACACGTGGGGCACACGGGTCCTTCTGACCACTTCTCCGGAAAAGTACACCATTGCGGGGGCCTATTCCGCCAGTGTACGTGCAGCATTCAAAACAGGGATGCCGAAATCGGCGTAGATTAATTTTTACAAAAATATGCGAAGGATTAGCATCTGTCATCTACTTTATTAACCGGTTAGCAATAAACATTTTAGTGACATGTTGCACTCAATGCACTTACAGCACTTGATGCAAAGAACCCACCTGGTTGCAGATAAATCGGGGCACTACGAGTCTCGGGCACTTTCCCGCTGCACACCTGGCCCTAAGAAAAGTCCACAAGGTCAAATTAACACCTTACCCTACTTAGGTTAAATCAGTGGTCACCACCCACTGCAACAATGAACCCTCAAAACCAAAGTCATCATACCTAGGGGACCGCGACGTCCATCGAAAACCAACAAGTCAAAACCATCGAGTAAAACCGAAAACATCGAAGACTATCAACAACCGGACCGCGACCACTTCGTCGCGGACTCCGTCGGAACCCAAAACCGCTAACGGAACCCAACAAAACCCATTCCTCAACCGATAGCCCACTCGGGGTATCAAAGGTTAAACCAGGAGGGCCCCGACGGCAAAAACGATGAGGAAAGAGTCCCGACGGCGCGCCCCCGACAATTTCGTCGAGGCGCGGAGCGTCGGCGAAAATGACACCCATCATAATAAATAAAAGTGACCAAGAAGGTCCAAGGCGGCCATGACATGAAAGCCACGGAAATAACGATCCCAACGGCGAAAACCGCGCTCAAAACGGTGGAAAAACGGGCAAAAACGGAGCAAAAGAATTCCGGGCTGTCGGATGGTGCACGGGGCAACTGCGGACCGGGTTTACGGTTCAGTGGAGGCGGCGGCATGCACCGGGTGCACGCAGGGAGCGTGCACCGGGCGGTTTGGGCCGGGCCGGTGCACGCTCAAGGCGTGCAACGGGTTCAGGACTTCGGGCGCGGAGGCGTGCGCCGGGTGCACGCCTAGCGCGTGCACCGCGCGGGCTGGTGCACGGCTGTGTGCACCGGGCCCGTGGTTTCCTCGCCACGGGGCGTGCACTGGGTGCACGCCCCGGCCCGTGGACCGCCGGCCGTATTTGAACAGTAAACCCTAGTTTTTCGCGTTTTCGCGCCGTTTTCGCTCCCGTTTCGCGATTTCTTCTCCGTTTTCGCTCCCGTGCGATCCCGCCGACGACCCCGTGACCATGGTAACGACGGCGGCGGCCTCCCATTTAAAAACGGCGGCGACGGCCTCCCGTTAACCACAATGTTCCGACGAAGTCGCCCCAAAAATTCCCGAAAATTTCTCGAAAAATTCCCGGTAAATCTAGTAGCTAAACCGACGACCGACGGACAACCAAAACGTCGATCGGAGGTCCGTCAAAAAGAAACCGATTAAAAATCATCGATTAAATTCGATAAAAAAAATACCGAACACCCCCAATCAAGAACAAAAAAGACGCGGATCAAAACCCGACGGAAAACCACGATGTACGACCTTACAAGAACATGAAAAACCCCCGATTAAATTTTACGGAAGGATCTACAACCACTAACCTCACTTAATCGGAAAATAAAGAACCGATCTTGGTTCTTGCGGCGTCGGAGATCCGGATTCGCTCCCCGTAGACGATGGTGTCTCGTTCTCCGATCTCCGGCACGTAAAACGGGGCGATCGGGTTCCTCCGCTTCTTCCTTTTTTTCTTCCGATTAGGGTTTCGCCCTTCTTCTTTTCTTTCTTTTCTCTCCGCTCTTACGGCTAGGGTTAGAATTCTCTTTTCTTACGGCTAGGGTTAGAATTCTCTTTTCTTAACGAGGAGAAAATACTTATATTATCCAATTATCTTAAATCTTTAATTTCCCCAATTCTGTTATTTTCGAATCGTACGTAGGGAAAAATCTAATTTCCCCATCACCGGATAATTAATTAATTAGTTAATTAATTAATTATCCACACGAGATAACCCCCATTATCCACAAATGGGTGCAAGATATTTTGCACGGGTTTCGATGCACGATTAATCACCGCATTACTAAAAATCCCGTTCCGGGGGTTCCCGACATCGGATTTTCGATCCGATCGCACCGTCGGTCATTATTTTTCACGCTCTTTCGCAGAAAAATACAAGCACCACACACACCGACCGACAAACCAAAAGTAATATTCCCGGAGTACTAAAAGAACACTGAAATAGAAGGAGGGTTAAATATTACAAAACACCGTGTCATTACATGGGCAGACCGTTGGGCTTGTTGACGGCACCCACTGAGAGCTACCGTGGGATGTAGTTCTCACACCCGTCGTGGTGTCTTTTTCCCCAGGGAGTTCTACGCCTGATCCTGCTGTTCCAGCTGCTGCTTCTTCTGACCGAGGTAAGGGAGTCGCGCACTAGATCCCTACCAGATGTCGTCATCCTGAGAGTAGATGTACCCTATTGTATGTTTTAGAGTGGTATGCTGAGTGACCTTGTAGTGAGGTATTGAGTTGTACTTTTCTTCTTTCTTTGAGAGACTTTTGTATTGTTGGTGAGGACTTATTGTATATTGAGAGTTGTACTTTATTTTATTTCTAGCAGTTTATTTTGCTCTGATATCTGTTTAGTGTAGTATCTTCCTTTTGCAGGTTAGACGCTTCGTCTATACAGGGTTCACTGTATAGGCGGCGGATCTGTTGGCGAGCCCGGGTCGCAGTTTCGACTCCGGGGCGTGACAACTCCGGAGTTGGGCCTGTTACTTTGCTATCGTGACTTGTCGACGCAGTCCCTCTGGCTGGGCCAGTTTAGGCAGTCACGGAGGTCCTACGTAAGTCTGGTCCTCCTTGGATGTAATGGCCGTAGGTGGGCGCAGGTTTGACTGGACCCTATGTGGCAGTCAGTATAGATTGGGTGATTATATTTGAGAGATAGTAGATGCATCATGTTTCCATCTGTTCTACTTCTTGAGCATTTATATAGAGGTATAGTAGCTGTAGAATTATTTTCCAGCTCTTTTCCTTTCAGTATTGCATTTGTTACTTTATGCCTCTAGTAGACTTAGTGGGCAGACCGTCGGCCTTGTTAGCAGTACCCACTGAGAAGTACTATGGGATGTAGTTCTCACACCCGTCGTGGTGACTTTTCCCCAGGGACCTCTACTTTTGAGAGTTTTAGTTTTTGGAGAGACTTTTGTATTGTGAGGACCTGACATGTACTATTTGAGAAGTTGTATTTCTTATTTCAGTTGTTTACCTTTCGGCTCTGATATCTGTATAACTTTAGTATCTTTCTTTTGCAGGTTAGACACTTCGTCTATACGGGGCTTCCCGTATGGGCGGCGGATCTGTTGGCAGGCCCGGGTCGTAGTTTCGACCCTGGGGCATGACAGATTAGAGTGATATCAGAGCCTAGGTTGTAGGTCATTTTGGACTTAGAAACCCTAGGCTTGTGGTTGGACCGTAGGATGACTACGTGAGAGTCGTGACTTTTAGCGAGAGTCCTGATTGAGTTTCTTACCTCTCCCAAGGGATGGGATGAGTGATCGATATGTCTTCTCTCAGTGGTGACTTTGTTGGCTGCAGACAATATAGTGCTAAAGGAAGGGGGACATGTCTTTGACTTTCGCTAGATTGGATCGAGTGTTGTTTTGATTTTATCCTGATGTTTGAATGTTGTTGCCGGTGTGCACGATGCCTCCCCGACGCAGGATGTGGACACGTTCTCAGCCTTTCTCCTCCGATGAGCCTGAGCAGGAGGAGTTAGCACAAGGTCGGTAGAGTGAGGTACAGGAGCTTCGGGCTTAGATGGCCCAGTTGTTGGAGGCTGTCCGACGTCAGGAGGAGACTTCCCGATGCCAGGAGGAGGTCATGGACCGGATGATGCGCGCGTTTGAGCAGAGGGCGCAAGCTATCACAGCACCCCCTGAGAGTTTCCCTGCACCTTCTTCCCCAACCGTGGCACCCTCTGTTGTATCAGCGACACCGGCAGCCCTATTGCGCCGGTTACCAGCAGACAGCCGTCCGGGACGGCAGGACAGTTGACCCCTACGGAGCAGTGAGAGGTGGTAGATTGTTTGATGAGATTCCGCCAGTTTGACCCGCCTCGTTTCTCTGGGCAGAGTTTGGAGTCGTGGGTGGATCACGTCGATGGAGCGACATTTTGAGAGTTTATTTATCGAGGAGCGGTTTCAGGTTCTGCTGGCGACGAAGTTCTTAGAGCACAACGCCAAGGCCTGGTGGCAGCGTGTTCGACCTATTGGTCCACCTGGGACTAAGCTTCTTACCTGGGCGGAGTTCCGCAGTTTACTTCTTGAAGCCTTCTTTTCGGAGAGTGTTAGGCAGAGGTTGGAGGAGGAGTTGAAGAATCTCCGACAGGGAGATCGTCCCGTGCAAGCGTACATCACAGATTTCAACCGGCTATTGGCTAGTGTACCGCACGCATCCAGGGACGAGGCGCATCAGATCTACATGTTCGAGCGAGGGTTGCGCCGAGACATTTATCAGTTCGTCCGTTTGCGCAGACTGCAGACGTTGGATGACTCGATGGAGCAGGCACATGGTGCTATCTATGTGGAGAGTTGGGACATTTCCGAGCAGCTTGCCCCCGAGCCATTCTGTCAGTGCGACCTATCGCGACAACACCCCCCTTGCCTATTCAGGAAGCGGAAGCCCCTCAGGTACACCGTCAGGCAGAGTGGGTCACGACGTCGGGATAGATAGGACGACGACCTTCAACACCCAGTGGACAGGTTTATGTGGCCCAGGTGGAGGGCACCCCGGCAGCGGATCGTGTCGTCGCAGGTATGGTTTTATTTTATAGTTAGCTGAGCTTGAGCATTTCTGTACTGCCGCTTTTTCCTGCATATGTTAGTAGAGCATTTGCATCTCTGCATGGATAAGAGATAGGTTTATCACTGCGTGCATTAGCGGTTAGATTTTTGTCGGTATCCTGCGAGTAGATGAGGATTACGGAGCCTGAGCAGTACAGTTGAGACCTAGGATTATACCGGCAGGTGTGACGGTTCAGGGACAGCTCTAAGACTCTGATTGAGCACACGGGATGGACCGGTTGGCGCGGTATCATGCAACGACTGATTGTGGAACGAGAACAGTGACCCTCCCGCGAGTTGGACAGAAAGAGTTTATTTCCACAGGTTGCCGAAGTATCATTCCTACAACGTTGGCTTCAGCAACTTTGGACAGACGCCACCTTTAGAGCGTAGGTGACGATTAGGACTAGAGGTTGTGTTCCTAGAGGTCACGGTTAGATCGTAGCTTTCGTTTTTGTAGCCAAAGCATGAACGACTTCAACACTTCTCTCCCTTTTTTTCTCGCCTTTATGCTGAAACTTACAAACGGGACGAAAACTTCGAAAGACTACTCCAGAAATGGAGATAAAGCCCGAACCTGTTCTTGTTTGATTGGGGCGAAGGCACCGGCCTTTCAAAATTTTGAACTTTTTGCGATTTTCAGCTATTTTCTAAATTGAGAGTCTGAGTTGATGACGTTTCGGATGGTGGGCCTTTACTTCCTTGTTTGGTTGTGTTGACGTCCTTCGGGTAGATTTAGTTGGATTAGTTTTGTTGTTGTGGTGTGTTTTAGTTTCGGGGACGAAACTTTCTTTTAGTGGGGGAGGATGTGATGACCCGGATCTCCGCGAAGGTCTTACAGTGTGAGTTGTCGCTTCTGGAGGCCTATGATGTGTGAGGACCCGAATCCCCACTTAAGGATTTATTGATGGATTAGTGATTTCTGGGAGTGTTTGTGCGCGTGTCGGGCCCCGGAAATGGATTCCTAGTGTACATGGGAGCAAGATTGCTTAACAGGAGGCCCATATTGGGTGATTGAGGTTTTTGCGCGCATATTGGAACCAAGGAATTGACCCGGCATGAAAAATGGATCAAGTTCACTTCTCCGGAAATTTTCGGCAAATTTTAGAGGTGGAATTGGGCCAAACGGACATCGGATTCGGATTCAGCGTGCGAAAATGGTCAGGATGGACTATTTACTTGTATTTTTCGGAGCCCGGAGGAGAAAACACGGATTTCGAGGCAGCTTGTACTGTTCCGGGCAGCGGCGGAGCGCAGCGGCGCGGGCTCGGGCAGGCGGCAGAGTGGCCGCGGGTAGGAGCGCGAGCGCGGGTAGCCGCACGGGCAGGCGCGCGGTCCACGCGGCCGGTGTGCACCATGGGGCGGGCCACGTGGCATCTTGTGAGTGGCCGTTACTGTAGGCGCGGTCCACGGGCTTAGCGCGGGTGCACAGTGGACCGGGGATGGACACATGGCACATCTTGGTTGGAGAGGTGTTGTGCTCGCGGTCCACGGGGCGGGGAGTGGTTGCCTCGGGCTGCGTGCCCGACAGGCGCGCGTGGGCACGCGTGGGCGCGACGTGGGCGCGCTGAGAGCGCGTGAGCGCCACGTGTCGGCACCTATTTAGGCCACGCGGCGCAGCGCTGTTGGCCCAAATGGTTGTACGCTATTTGGGTGGATGCGTGGTGGGCTGAGGAATTTCCGGGCGTGAACAGTAACGGGCCGGGCCCGTTACTGTAGCAGCCCGAATGTTTCGGGCGCCTGGTTTTGGGCCCAAAAGTCCAAATTCTTGTTTTTTGGGGCTGGGCCTATAAATAGCCCCTTTGCTCGGGCTTTTTGACCCTTTTCCCGAACCCCTCTTGTGAGGACCTGGTTTCCCCGCGGGGGAGTTTTCTGGTTGTTTGGCAGCTTTCGAAGGCTTGTGTGGTGTGTTGGTGGTGTATGTGCGCTATTTGGACACAAGTGGTGGACTTCGAGCTTAAAAATGGATCACGGGAGTGTTTGGAGAACCCGTCGAGTGTTTAGAAGTGATTTCGCACGACACAGATGTCAAATTTGGACTCAGGGCGAAGTTTGGATAAAGATCACCTCTCCGGATGCCTTCGGGAATTTTTAGAGATGGAATTTGGCAAAACGGATTTTAGAAAATGGACCCAGCGCGTAAATCGGATCAAGTGGGCTTTCCGAGGGCCTTCGGCAAAATTTCAGATGCGAATTTGGAGAAACGGACATCGGATTTGGATTCAGCGCGCGAAAACTATGAAAATGGACTATTTACTTGCAGTTTTCGGAGCCCGGATGTCGCGCACGGTTTTCGAGGCAGCTTGGTACTGTTCCGGCCGGCGGGCGGCGGCGGCGACAGCGGAGCGCGGCGGCGCGCGCGCGGGGGCAGGCGCGCAGGGCGCACGGGCAAGTGCGCGGTCCACGGCGCCGGCGTGCACCGGAGGGTGGACACGTGGCGGCCTTCGGTAGGTCCGGTGTTGCGCGCCCGGTGCACCGAGCTGGTGCAGCTCGCCTCGGGACACGTGCCTGACACTGTGCGCAGGCAGCGCTGGCGAGCGCACGTGGGCGCGCCAGGCGCGCGTTGATGGTCTGCCGGGCGACGCGTCGCGATTGGGGGCGGCCACGTGTCGCAAGCCGGATGGACGGTGCCGCTGTTGCATGTTCGGCGGGTTTTGTGGAGGCCCGTGGGAGATTCGGGCCTGCACAGTGTTGGGCCGGGCCCAACACTGTAGCAGCCCGAATCTTCCGGGCGCCCGGAACTTAGGACTTATTCGGTATTTTCTGAATTGTTTCGAGCAGCCTATTTAAAGGGTCCGAGCAGCCTCTTTCTCTCTTTTTCCGGCACTTCCGAGCTTCAAACCGACGGGAGGTCTTCAGCAAAGTTGTTCCCCTCACAGTGCTACACCTTTCTGCAGAGTTTAGAGATTTTATGTGGCACGGTTTTCGAGGTTCCCATTTTCTTGGCGCGTCGCGACGCTCTTTCTTCGGTGTTTCTTTCGTCGCGTTTCGGTGCGCGAGCTACCCCGGCCTACTCCGACCATCTTTTTGAGCGATTTTTTTGCCGTTGGATTCGCAACAGGTAAGGCTACGATTTTGGTATTTTCTGCATTTCCTGGTTTCACGCTTTTCGAGGAGTTCTTCCTTGCTCTCTGAGGATCTTGTTTGCTGTGTGGATTTTTGTGGACAGCGGATTGATGGAATTTTATCTCCGCAACCGGGCATCGGATTGAGACGCTCATATAGACTTTTTCTCATCTACTCGACGCGAGGATCGTCACCGTATTTTTCTTGGATTTTTTTGGAGGCCTCCCCGAAGGTATACACTTTCCTTTTTATCTGTACGAGAGTTTACAGTTATTTGGTTTTGGGATTCTGCGCGCCGATACTGTGGAATTTGTAACTTGGCCTACGGGGCTCCGTTTTGGGCGTGCAGGTACCCGTTTCGAAGCTATCGACACGAGGATCGCTGTGGTATTTATTTCAAAATTTTTAGAGCCCTTCCTGTAGCTGAAAAATCATCATCTTTGCGGCTGAAATTACAGAGTGTATTATTTGGTTAAATTTTGGGAATAAAGTGTAACTGTGGCCTTGTGTTGTACCCAGGAGGGTTTGTGGACAGTGCTGGACCTGTTAGACTTGGAGTTATTATTTTCCTGGTTTTCTCAGCTGTATGACCCCGGACGGTTAGCACCTTCAGGTGGGTGGCTTTGCTTTCAGGATCTATGGATTGTGCTCTAATTCTATTGATATAGAATCATGCATGATAGTAGTGGGACTCGGTAGCATGCTAGAATTTGAATGTTAATATTCCTTGTACCTATCTGTTGATCGTATGATCTTTTCTGCTTCCTACCACCTGTTAAATATTTGCTATCTTGGAACCTGACCTAGCACCCCCGTCATATGTTGCATGTGTAACCAGACCAGTAGAAAACCCTCACTTAGGCTAGGGTTATTTATGTTTAGACATCCACACCTTATGTTTCATTCCTGGACTTAGTGTTATCCTCGCCCGGGTAGTGGGCCGAGCGGTCGGGACTTCATTTTAGTGTGGGATGCATTTGCACTCATGCTTGGGAGCAGAGTGGAGTCTGGTAGATGTAGTGGATCGCTTGTCTGTACCGGAAACCGTTTGGGGTAAACGGTGGTCCCGGGAGGTTTTGTTTTCCCCTGTTTGGGTTGTCGCCACTGTGTTAGTGGCAGTAGGTTACTAGTGTTGGCCGGACCTAGAACCCAAAACCCTTTTCGACATACACATGATTTTAGTTTACCAATATTTTCTTCCAAGCATCGAAGGGCTGCTGGAGTCTGTTCTTGTTTGATTGGACAAAGGCATCAGCCCTTCGGGGTTTGGGTTAAACACTTGTTTTTCTAACTATTTTCCTAAAAAGAACTAAAAATCATGAAAAATGGATTTCTTCTCAAAATAAGATAGCTTTTCAAAAAGGGTACTACTTTTAATCCTCACCCTGTGTGGGTTGGGTGAAAATGGTTTTCCATAACAAATGTCACCTTTTTCTTGTAAATCTCCCCACTCGAAAGGATTCGAGTGGTCTGGGTTCTAGGGGCCGTTCCTTTGTCAGGACGAAAGCCACGGGGGCCGAGCTTGGAACCTGTTCTTGTTTGATAGGGTTGTAGGTGTAGGTTTCCCGGAACTTTCGGGCCCTGTTGGTGTCTTCTGCGCGTTGTACCGAGATTATTGTGTTCCCGAACTATAAGGGGGTCGGAAACTTCGATAGGCGGAGCCTAGAGTCTGTTCTTGTTTGATAGGGTTCTAAGCACTGGCCTATCGGGTTTCCGAATCCTTATGGTGTCGGTCTTTCCTGTGAGTTTAGTGTTCTGTTGTGGGAGCCGTTTGGTGGACGGTGGCCCCCGGCTGTGTGGTTTTCCAGCCGATGTTTGAGCGTTGGTGTTGTTGGTCGATCATGTTGATCGTGGTTTGGACTATAGCCTGCATGAGCCATATTGAGCTCGACAGAGATACGCGGATACTTTCCTCGGTGGGGTCGCTCCCCTCGAGAGCCACTCCGGAGTTGGGCCTGTTACTTGCTATCGCGACTTGTCGACACCGTCCCTCTGGCTGGGCCAGTTTTCACGGACACCCTACGGTAGACCCGTCCTGTTGAGGATGTGCTGCAGTAGGTGGGCGCAGGTTTGACTGGACCCTATGCGGCAGTTAGTATAGATTGGGTGAGTATGCTGTGTGAGTTAGTAGATGCATCATGTTTCCATCTGTTCCACTTTTTGAGCATCTAGATAGAGGCATAGTAGCTGTAGAGTTACTTTTTCAGCCCTTTCATTTCAGTTTTATATCGTTACTTTTTGCCTCTAGTAGACTTAGTGGGCAGACCGTCGGGCTTATTGGCGGCACCCACTGAGAACTACTTGGGACGTAGTTCTCACACCCGTCGTGGTGTCTTTTCCCACAGGGACTTCTACTCTTGTTCCTGCTGCTCCAGTTGCTGCTTCTTCCGATCGAGGTAAGGGAGTCGCGAGATAGATCCCTACCAGTCGTCATCCAGAGAGTAGATGTACCCCCCTTACTTTTGAGAGTTCATGTTGAGAGACTTTGTAGTGAGGTATAGAGTTGTACTTTTTTTTACTGCTTGAGAGAATTATGTATTTTGGTGAGGTTGGTTTGTATTATTTGAGGGTTGTAGTTGTTCACTTAGCTTTTATTTCCAGCAGTTTACTTTCAGCTCTGATATCTGTATAGTATAGCCGATCTTTTGCAGGTTAGTCGCTTCGTCTATACGGGGCTTCCCGTATGGGCGGCGGATCTGTTGGCGAGCCCGGGTCACAATTTCGACGCCGGGGCGTGACAAATTAGGTGGTATCAGAGCCTAGGTTGTAGGTCATTGTGGACTTAGAAACCCTAGGCTTGTGGTTGGACATTAGGATGACTACGTGAGAGTCGTGACTTTTAGCGAGAGTCCTGATTGAGTGTTATACCTCTCCCAAGGGATGGGATGAGTGATTGGCATGTTTATTCTCCTAAGCGATTATGTTGGCTGTAGACAACATAATGCTAGGGAATGGATGACATTGTCATGCCCCCGGGGGGTTTTGAGTCAAACAAAGCGGAAAACTGCGTGTTATTTTTTTTTTTTTTCTTAATAGGGTAATATAAGCCTCATCCCCGGTGCGTGCCAGACCGCCACATACACAAATTCTCTCCGCCCACGGATAGAGTCTCCTTTGTATATGCACGGCGTCTCATTTACAACATGCTATTCATTTGCAACATCACACATCAAACTCCAACCAACAACCATACAGTAGCCATACATCACCAAACAACACAAGTTTATAAAGCGGCGTCAACATTTAGAGAGGATAAAACCAAGCGTTTGCAAAACCCGTGCCCACACGGCACTTCGTTTTGAGAAAGCATTTTCGAAATCCTTTGGTTCATCGTGAAAATGTGCCGCGAATGAAAACCACTAATATAAGTATCAAAAACATAAAAGTACATCCCATCCACAGAGCTAACTAATACATGTCCACAACTAAAGAAATCCACAAGCAAATTAACTATTTATCGCATAAAAGGAAATGAGATATAAAACCAAGTATCCTGACTACGGTCCTCGCGACGCAGTCTCACCGCCATCCCGGCTAACGCACCTAGTAAAACCTGTCACGGAGTGGGTAAAGTCAGTGACAAACAAAGTAGATGTCTAATGATAGCAAAGGAGAAAACGAACCGAATACACCGAGTACACCATAACCTTTCGTTAACACCCTGTGCATATTTTAAACTGGGCACCAACCCCAGATTCACCAATTAAGCTGGGCACCAACCCCAGCTCACCTGTCGGGGAGACCAAAGTCTCCCCTCGTGCACAAACACCTTTCATGCTTTTACCTCTTCGCGGTGCTGGTGTATCACCTTCAGCTGGCGCAAAGAGGTCCCCACTCGCACCTATACCTTCGCGGGGCACACGGGTCAAAAAGACCACTCTTTCGGAAAAGTACACCCATGCGGAGGCCAATCCGCCTGTGTACGTGCAGCATCCGAAACCGGATTTGCCGAGATCGGCGTGTAATGAGCACCGCGACCGCAGCCGCTTACATTGTTAGATAAAAAATGCCATTATACGAAAGGTTAAACTGTCCATCTACTTTGTTAGGTAAATTGAGAGCAATTTTAATGACGATAGATGCACTTACTGCACTTGTTGCACTTATTGCAACCGTACCCACCTTGTTGGAGAGCAATCAGAACACCTATATCCTTCGCGCTCTCCCGCTGCGCACCCGGACCTAAGAAAACTCCGTAAAGATAAACTATGGTCAAAAACACACACTAACACCTCAAAACGGAAAAACCCCACTTTACATTTCGATGGAAAAAAAAGGTCCGGCACCGTCCGGTCGCCAAACCGGACCGCTCCACGCACCGCCGTCGCCGCCCGTCGGAGCCCCCCGCGCGGCTCGAACCCGCACGGCGGCCTCCGCGGGCGGCGCCCGTGCGGCGCCCGCGCGGCGCCCGCGCGGGCGGAGCCCCTGCGGTGCCCGCGCGGGCGCGGAGCCCGCGCGGTGCCCGCGCGGGCGCGGAGCGCGCGGTGCCCGCGCGGGCGGGGCCCCGCGCGCGCGCCCGCGCGGCGCCCGCGCGGGTTTCCCGCGCGGCGCCCCGCGCGGTGCCCGCGCGGGCGAGCCCCGCGCGGCGCCCGCGCGGGCGGGCCCCCCCCCCCCCCCGCGCGGCGCCCGCGCGGGTTGCCCGCGCGGCGCCCCGCGCGGCGGGGCCCCCGCGGCGCCCGCGCGGATTGCCCGCGCGGCGCCCCGCGCGGGTTTGCCCGCGCGGCGCCCGCGCGGCGTCCGCGCGGGTGCGGCCCGCGCGGCGCCCGCGCGGTTCCGTCGCCGCTTGCGGCGGCGCCGGCCGTCCGCGGCCCTCTTCCGCCTTCGCCGTCCGTCTCGCGATGATGATGACGACGTCGGTGACGGGGGCGACGGAGGAGTCCAAAGATTACCAAGAAAGGGGTCGACGAAAAAATCCCAAAAAAATTCTAAAAAATATTTCGCTTACCGAAGATTGTCGGGAAGGTCGCCCGGTCTCACTTTTGCCTTCCGATCGGTGTCCGGAACAATCGGGCTCCTTCCTTTTCCCTTCTTCTTTCTTCGGTTAGGGTTCCGTCTCTTTTCCTTTTTCTCCTCACCGGTTGGGGTTTTCGGTACGCACGAAAGAGGACGATTTGAGGGGCGGTATTTTTAAATTAGGGTTTCGTTCGGTAAACGGGGGAATAAATAAATCTCGTTATTTATGTATCCCTTTTTATCTTATCTCATACGTAACACCGTCAAAATCCTCCTCGGATATTTTGACTCTAATTAATTAATTCATTAATTAATTAATCCCTTACCGATAATCCCTATTATTTAATTATTATTTTTTTCCCTTTTTATTTCATATGGTAAAAGGCAAAATCCGCAAGTATCCGAATTTTATCTCTTATCTACACCACGAGATAAAATCCCACCTTTTAAAATATCTCGATCGCCGATTATTTAATTTACTTAATTAAATAATCATGGGAAATCGATTCCCAATCACCGGTTATTTAAATTCCCGATTTTAAATCCTGGTCACCGATTATTTAATCACCTTCATTAAATAATCATGGAAAATCAATTCCCAATTTGAATATACGTATGATTAATTTCCCACCTTTAAATCGTACGTAAGAGGATTCCAATTTCCGTCATTGGATAATTAATTACTAGATTGATTAATTATCCCCCACGAGATAATCCACCTTATCTCCTACGGGTGCAAGATATTTTTGCACGGATTCTGAAGCGTGACTAATCTCCGCGTCACTAAGGATCCCGTTCCGGGAGATCCCGACATCGGATTTCGGATCCGATCGCACCGTCGGTCATCGTTTTCCGCGCTCTATCGCAGAAAATTACACACACCTCGTCCCGGCCGACTTTTGGAAATTGAATAATTTTATTTCGCTTAAGGCTTAAGCAATTACATGTGAGTTCAAAAATACCCCTAAAGGTCGGGTCACTACACCACTCACACTTTATAAAAAGTTTCGTCCCGAAACTTAAACACAAGCCTCACTAAACACCTTGGGAAAACACTCCCTCATTTTCGACTCCAGTTCCCACGTCGCCTCGCGCTCGTCGTGGTTGCTCCACTGGACCTTCACATAGGGGATTGTTCGGTTACGCAACTTCTTGTCCTCTCTTGCCAAAATCCGGACCGGCGTCTCCTCGACGCTCAAATCCTCTCGCAACTCAATGGCGGAGGCATCCAAGGCATGTGAGGGGTCTGCCAGGTACTTCCGGAGCATTGAGACGTGGAAAACATTGTGGACTCGTTCGAGGTTCGGCGGCAGGGCTAAGCGGTATGCCACCGGTCCTACGCGCTCCAGAATTTCGAACGGTCCCACGTACCTCGGGCTCAGCTTTCCCTTTATGCCGAAACGCCGGTTTCCCTTGGAGGGTGCAACCCGGAGCAGCACATGCTCGCCCACCATGAATTCCAAGTCTCGGCGTCTGTTGTCCGCGTAACTCTTCTGTCTGCTTTGGGCGGTCAGTAGCCTTTGTTTAATTAGCCGCACCTTTGCTTCGGTCTCTTCCACCAAATCTGGGCCCAGAAACTTACGCTCACCTAAGTCGTCCCAGCATATTGGAGACCGACAGCGGCGCCCGTACAGTGCCTCGTACGGCGCCATCTGAATACTGGCCTGGTAACTGTTATTGTAGGCAAATTCCACCAGGGGCAAACACCGTGCCCACCCTTCGCCCAAGTCTAGAACGCATGCTCGAAGCATGTCCTCCACGATCTGTATCACCCGCTCTGATTGCCCATCGGTTTGCGGGTGAAAAGCTGTGCTGAAATGCAATTTGGTTCCCATTGCTCGCTGCAGGCTTCGCCAGAAGTTCGACACGAAACGTGTGTCTCTGTCCGACGTGATGGATGTCGGTACCCCATGCAACCTTACTATCTCATTGATGTACGTTTGTGCCAGCCGTTCCCGAGTCCACGTCGTGTGTATGGGCAGAAAGTGGGCCGACTTCGTCAAACGGTCCACAATCACCCATATCGCATCGTGTCCCTGTGGCGATCTCGGGAACCCGGTCACAAAATCCATGGTAATCATGTCCCATTTCCACTCAGGCACTGGCAAAGGTTGCAATTTTCCTGCCGGGCGCTGGTGCTCGGCCTTCACCTGTTGGCACACCAGGCAGTGTGCCACGAATCGAGTCACGTCTCCCTTCATTTTGGGCCACCAGAAGGTCTGTTTGACGTCCTTGTACATCTTTGTTCCCCCAGGATGCGCCGCATACGGGGCGGTATGCGCCTCCCGCAGAATCTCCTCCTTGAGTTCTGGCAGATCCGGGACGCAGATTCGTCCTCGAAACCGCATCGTACCGTCGGAGTCTACTGTGAAGTCACCATCCTCGTTGGCGGTTATTCTGTTTCGCACCAGCTGGAGTTGGTCATCAGTTGATTGACCTTCGAGAATCCTGTCCAGCAGAGTAGGTCTGACCACCAATGTCAGAAGCTGTGCGACTGTACCTGCCGGCACTGTTACGGAATTTGAGTTGGCGTATTTCGTGATTGTATTAAGTCTTGAAGATTGAAGATGAAGAAACTTCGGATCGTATACCTCAATCTCAAGAAAGAAGAATTCAAAAGGATCAGGTACGTTTAACTAAATAATTTTGATGATCCGAATACTTCTTATAGTGTAGAAACACCTGGAAGAGGTTTTAATTGCTTATTCATCAAAAACTGGACATGGGACATGTTCAGGATCCGGATCGTGGACTTTCAATCCGGATCCCGAAAGGTGTTCGTTCATACATTGCTGCAATCCGGATCACAGCTTGTACAATCCGGATCCCGAATGGGATGTTTTGTGAAAATGTATGAACGATCCGGATCGTGGATTATGATCCGGATCCCGAACAGGTGATTTTCTGGAAACTGCATTCTGTGCGTCTGCGATCCGGATCGTGGCTTATCCAATCCGGATCGCCGTCGGTAAAACTTTCCAGAAAAGTTTGTTTTTGATCCGAATATTCTTCCTAGGGTTTCTAACCTATAAATAGACCCTATGGTCATTTTTCTAGGGGAATCCAAATAGAGCCGTCATTTTCACATATCATTTTATACGGCCTTAGATCCACATATAGAGAAGAAAGGAAATCAATAGATCTATTCTATGTTTCTTCATCTATATTGATTAGTTTGATTCTAGGTTTTCATACTCACATCTTGAGTTGAATCAAACTAATGAATACTTAGATGGTATTTCCGATCTACTCTTGATCTAAGTATTCGGCGGATCATCACCACCCAAACAAACAACGATTTACCCCAAAATCGGCGCGTGGACTCGCGTGGCCTTGTGGATTCAAGGTGTTATCGCTCTCGTGGATTCGGAGCGAGGTGCGTTCGTGGATTCGAAGCGTACCATTGGGTGAAGACCGTGGATTCGGTTGGACGTCGTGGACTCGACGTTGGACGCTGTGGATTCAGCGTTGGGCGCGGATCGTGGATTCGAGAAGCGTCGTGGAGCGAGCGGGAAGATCTACTAGGAGCGTATGGTAAAAGGTTGAGTCGTCTGTGAGTACGTTATATCACCTTGTACGTGTGTTAACTCTAGTGGATTTCGCCGTGTTATCGGTCCCGTGGTTTTTTACTCCGGTTTGGAGTTTTTCCACGTAAAAATCTTGTGTGTTCTTTTATTTTTCCGCATTGGGTTTTATCGCACAATGATTTTTTGAGTGTTTATTGTTTACACCTATTCACCCCCCTCTAGGTGTTTTTTCCCCTATTAGATCCTTATTAACCTAAACCCAACAAGTGGTATCAGAGCGGGAATAGGGTTGTAAACAATGGTTGAAGGTGGAAACATCAATCGACCCCCTTTCTTTGATGGAACTAATTATGCGTACTGGAAAGTACGGATGAAAGCTTTCTTAATTTCCATCGACGAAAGGGTGTGGCAATCAATTGAATTAGGATGGTCTAATCCAACTGAAATTTTAGATGATGTTCGCACCTTAAAACCTAGGTCGAAATGGACCAAGGAAGAGATAGACTTATCTTCTTACAATGGCAAAGGGATTAATGCTCTATTTAATGCTTTGTCACAAACTGAGTTCTCTCGCGTCTCGGCATGTGAGACTGCGAAAGAAATCTGGGATGTTCTTCAAGTTACGCATGAGGGAACTAACTTAGTGAAGATTCAGAAACTGCAAATGCTCACGAGCAAGTTTGACTCTATCTCTATGGCAGAGAATGAATCCTTCACTGACTATTACACACGATTGCAAGACATCGTGAACTCATGTGCTAACTTGGGAGAGAAGATTCCAGAATTTAAAGTTGTAAGAAAAATTCTAAGAACTCTTCCTGAACGATTTCGCCCGAAGGTTGCAGCCATTGAAACAATTAAACACCCGGACGAAATGCGTGTAGAAGAATTAGTAGGTGCTTTACAAACTTATGAAATGACTTTTCCTACTAACTATTCTTCTGGAAAGGCATCCTCTTCTAAGTCTTCAGGTTACGCATTGAAATCAACTAAAGAAGAAGACGCGGATTCATCCTCCTCGGACGACGACGAGAACATTTCTATGGAGGACTTTGAGAAGCAGCTCGCTCTCTTGACAAGGAAGTTTCGCCGCAACTTTCGAAGGGGAAATTCAAGCAAAACTCAATCCTTCGGAAAGTCGAAGAAAGGCAAGGGTCCTTCAAGTTACAAGTCAAGAAGCCAAGAGAACTTCTCAAAGGATAAGAAAAGTTCTGAGGGACAAGTTCAGTGTTTCAAATGTCGAGGCTACGGCCACATAGCAACGGAATGTCCCAACAAGAATCCGGCAAAGAAGAAGGCGATGCAAGTAGTTACTTGGGATGACAACTCCACGTCAAATGAGTCATCGTCAAGTGATGAAGAAGACAACGCGACAGCTTTCCACGCGTCCACTACATCTTCTCCCTTCATGTGCTTAATGGCAAGTACATCCGACTCATTGTCCAACTCCACTGTGGAAAAGATTGCAACGGACGATGAATCAGATAATTCGGAAGGTGAAGATTTTGTTTTAGCCTACCATAAGCTTTTGAGGGATTCAAAGAAACTGGCTAAACAAAACAAGGGGTTGAAAGAGAGATTACAGGATCTTGAAGATGAAGTAAAAAGAGTAACCTCTATCTCAACCGATCTTGAAGTGGAAAGGGACAATCTGATTAAGACAAATGTTTCCCTTCAAGAGTCCAATGAGCATTTCGAGAAGAGTTATGTAGATATGGTGAACAAAGCGAATTACTTCTTGAAGCTCAACGGCGAGGCCCGACAGGAAAAATTGGAAATGACGGAGACCATACGCCAACTAAAGGATGACTTACAGAGATTTTCTTCTGGAAGGAGTAAGTTGGACAGACTTCTTGGTCTCGGTCAAAGAAACAAGTTCGGCCTCGGATACACTCAAACTGGAGACATTCCAAGTTCGAGTGGTACAGTATTTGTGCCTCAGTCGGTATCTCCTCCTCCGACACCGGTGTTCACGACAAGCAACGACAACGAACCTACTACATCTTCTTCGGAATCGACAAGATCCAAGGTATGTTTTCGTTGTGGCATTTCAGGGCACATAAGAAGAAATTGCAAGACTGGAGCCAAACGCACACCTCAAGAACATCTTGCAACAACTACCAAAAGGGCTATTCCTCGGGAAACAACTCCAATCAAATTGACGGAAAAGAGCCTTGGTAGTACACCGCTCAAGACGACATCATCAAGGAGCAGCAATTCTTCAAGCAAGACGCTCTCACCTAGGAAATCAACTTCACGACCATTACCGACGCACTCCAAAAAGGTTTGGGTGCGCAAAGGTGAAATCTTTCCCTGTCTTGCTACCAATGTTTCTTTGCATGCATATGATAGTTCGTCTTGGTACCTGGATAGCGGGTGTTCCCGTCATATGACCGGCGATAAAAACTGTTTTCAAACATTTGAGAAAAACTCCGGAGGACTTGTTGTTTTCGGAGATGGTCGGTCTTCCAAAATTGTTGGAAAGGGAACGGTAGCTATTCCAGATGGCCCGGTTCTAGATAATGTATTATTTGTTCATGGCCTTAAGACTAACCTCATAAGCATAAGTCAACTGTGTGATAATGGTTATTCAGTTAATTTTTCATCTGATAAATGCACTGTAACTGACTTGAACCATGCTTTCTTTTTAAAGGGGGTTAGATCAGAAAACAACTGTTATGTAGTTCCTTCTAAGATTTCTGAAAAATGTAACCTAGCATCTTTGAAAAATGAAACACTTTGGCATGAAAGGCTAGGTCACATAAACTTTAAGGAACTTGCTAGAATTTCAAATAAAGATGTGGTCAAGGGGGTTCCGAAACTTTCTTTTGAACAAAACCTTGTGTGTGGCGGTTGCCAAAAGGGAAAACAGTCTAGGACTGCACACAAGAATTTGAACCACATAGGTACAAAACGGCCTTTGGAACTTTTGCATATGGACTTAATGGGGCCAACTCGTCAACCATCTCTGGGAGGTAAATGGTATATTTTTTTGTTGGTTGATGATTTTTCTAGATATACTTGGGTAGCCTTTCTAAAAGAAAAAGCTGATACTTTTGATTCTTTTCTCGAAATTTGCAATCGTATTATGATTGAAAAGAATGAAAGGATTACTCGAGTTAGGAGTGATAGAGGTGGGGAATTCATAAATTCCAAATTCATTGATTTTTGCTCTTCTAACGGCATTAAACATGAATTCTCTGCACCTTACACACCTCAACAAAATGGTGTAGTCGAGCGCAAAAACAGGGTCGTACAGGAGATGGCTCGTGTTATGCTTCATAGCCGGAACCTTCCTTTATATTTTTGGGCTGAAGCGGTGAACACGGCTGTCTATGTTATCAATCGAGTGTATTTGCGCCCGGGGACTTTGAATACACCATATGAACTATGGTTTTGTAGAAAACCTAACATCAAATATTTTCGCATTTTGGGAGTCGGTGTTTTATTTTGCGTGATCGCGAAAATCTTGGAAAATTTGACTCTCGAAGTGACGAAGGGATTTTCTTAGGTTATTCTACAAACAGTAGAGCATATCGAGTTTTTAACTTAGAATCTAAGACGATCGTAGAATCGATAAATGTTAAGGTAGATGAAGCTTTTCATTTTGAATCTGAAAAATCTACCCTCGATATCTCTCTTGATGATGATACACCTGCTAATGCATCTTCTTCTAACAATTCTTTCGATAATAATGTTGATGCATCTAACGGTTCTTCAAGCTTATCTGATGTGCAGGAATCATCTCGTGTACCTCCGCCTACTCCTCTACCTCAAACGTTACGCATCTCCAAGGATCACCCGGAATCGAACATAATTGGAGATCCACAAGAAGGAGTTAGAACACGGAGACAATTGGTTTGCGGATTTGCATGCTATGTATCACAAATCGAACCAAGGAATGTTGATGAAGCTCTCCAAGATGATTATTGGATTAAAGCAATGCAGGAAGAGCTCCATCAATTCGAGCGAAACAAAGTCTGGGAACTGACGAAGCCTCCGAAGCAACACAATGTGATAGGTACCAAATGGATCTTCAAGAACAAGAAAAACGAAGAAGGTACTATCATCAGGAACAAAGCAAGGTTAGTTGCTCAAGGCTATTCTCAAGTAGAAGGTATAGACTTTGATGAAACCTTCGCCCCTGTAGCTAGACTCGAGTCCATTCGTATATTGTTTGCGATCGCTTGTCATTTCAAAATCAGATTATTTCAAATGGACGTTAAGAGCGCCTTTTTAAATGGATTTTTAAATGAGGAAGTTTATGTAGCTCAACCGAAAGGTTTTGTGGATCATAAACTACCTAACCATGTTTTTCGACTGAAAAAGGCTCTTTACGGTCTGAAACAAGCACCGCGAGCATGGTACGAAAGGTTGACAAAGCACCTTTTGGAAAAGGGCTACACTCGAGGGGGAGCTGACAGGACTCTCTTTGTGAAGCATTATCAAAACAATTTCATAGTTGCTCAAATCTATGTTGATGACATTGTTTTTGGAGCAACGAGAGATAATGATGCTTCTAAATTCGCGGAGACCATGGAAAGCGAATTTGAGATGTCCATGATGGGCGAATTGAATTATTTTCTTGGATTACAAGTTAAGCAAAACGATGAAGGAATTCACTTGTGTCAATCCAAGTATGCACTGGAGTTGGTCAAAAAGTTTGATCTTGAAAATTCTAAAGATTTTCCAACTCCAATGGGAACTAGCCATAAGGGACTTGGAAGTGAATCACAAAGTGAGAATGTAGACGAGAAACTGTACCGCAGTATGATTGGAAGTCTACTATATCTCACGGCTAGTCGCCCGGATATATCCTTCAGTGTTGGGATTTGTGCGAGATATCAATCAGCACCGAAGGAGGTTCACCTGAAAGCGGTGAAACGGATCATCCGGTATATCAAAGGTACAATCAATTTCGGAATTTGGTATCCTATGGGAACGACTTTGGATATTGTTGGATACTCAGATGCCGATTGGGCTGGATCGGTGGATGACCGGAAAAGCACGAGTGGTGCATGCTTCTATCTCGGCCACTGCCTTGTTGCATGGCACAGTAAAAACAGAACTGCATAGCACTCTCGACTGCCGAAGCGGAGTACATTTCTGCAGGAAGTTGCTCAACCCAATTGATTTGGATGAAGAGCGTGTTGAGCGATTTCCGAATTTCAACATCTTCGGTAACCATTTTATGTGACAACACTAGTGCCATTAACATTTCTAAAAACCCTGTGTTGCACTCTAGAACAAAACATATTGAACTTAGATATCATTTTCTTAGAGAGCTAGTTGAATCAAACATTCTTCAACTGTCATATATTTCAACTGAGGATCAATTAGCCGACATCTTAACAAAACCTTTGGATCAAAAACGTTTTATTCACTTGCGTAAAGCAATTGGCATGCTTTCCTTGAAATAAACTCTTTTGAAACCTTTGCTTAGATTAGGTTTTGTTTTTGTTCTTGTTTTTGTTTTGTTCTTTATCTATGTTCTGTACATAGCACACTAATTGAGCATAAATCATAATTGACTTTAATTGCATCCTTTTATGCATTTAGAAATTTATTATGTTTTTGATGTCATAATGTTTCAATGTTGCAATGATCATTTACGTTAATTAAACCATCTTTCTGTGATCAAAGTCAATTTCTCTCTCAATGATCTCTTGGTATAGTCATTATCATATTTGATTGCTTAGTCGAGTATGAATTCGAGATCAATGGTTTGGTTGAATACTTTATATATTAAATAATTGATAGCCAATTGAGGGGGAGTCAATGAAATGTGAAATGCTCAAAAGATGTGGAAAGAGTTACATCCCAATGAGGAGTGTGAAAACTACCACCACATGGAGAAAATGAAAGAAAAAGATACTCCATGAATGAAAAGCAAACTTTTGTTTGAAAAATTGTTGATAAAACTCATATTGAAATACTTGACTCAGTCGTATTTCATGGTTGGTATAAGGTGGGATTTTTGATTTAAGATGCTCAAAGAGCCACTCCTTCAACAGATTGTCTAGATATATTATCTAACTTATCTGGGATTTCAAACATCTATTGATCTTGGTACTTCATTTTCTTTACTGAAATTGATGATTTGATAAAGACATTACACATAGGATCAAGATAGATGTAATTGAAGTTGTTCAACTTTAAGTGTTTTAACTTTCGTAAATCTTCGTTTCATTTTTGGATATTTTTGATAGATTTTTCATAATCTATTTCTTGTTGTATGAAACGATGTCATTTGTTTAAAGTTGACATGATAAAGTGCTTACATACTTTTTCTGGATTTTATTGTATTTTTCTTAATTTTTCTGAAGAAAAAGGTGTAGCCGATCCGGATCGTGGCAAGTGATCCGGATCCCGAACGCAGGATTTTTCCTGCGTGTGGCCGATCCGGATCACATTCTCGGCCGATCCGGATCACGGCTAGGGTTCTATATAGAAACTTTCAGATTCGAGATTTCTTTACCCTAATTTCTGGTTTTCAAGCTTCTAGAGTTTCTCTCTCTAGATTTCTTGCTTCCTGGTGCTTCAAAACTCAAAGTTCTTCGGATTCAAGTAAGTTTTCATGATCAAAACTCGGTTTTTCACAGTTTTTATGGTTTTTCATCAAACGTGAGTTGAAAAGTTGGAATTTTTTCGTTTGTGAATGGTTTTTGATCAAATTTCTTTTGAAATAAGAACTCTGGGTCAATTAGTTTTACTTTTATGCTGGGATTTCACTTGATTAACGATTTTTAGGCTTCGATTTCTAAAAATTCGGTTTTAGGGCATAAAAGAGGAATTTTTGTAAATCATGGATTTGATCTATTTTTAAAATTCTTTTTGGAAAACTAATTTGATTCTTGGCTTCTCTATATGATTATGATTGTCTAGGTACAATGTTTCAAATTTTTCAAAATTGACAATTTTTCATATGTTCTTGAGTTGGTTTTCACAGGACATTTTCTAAAACTCAAAGCACTGACAAAATGGTGATCACCTGGATCATTTTCCTGCTCACTGCCATGGTTCATGTGAAGGACTCTGCAAAGCCGAAGAGAAGCAAGAGGACAAAAAGAGCAAAAGCTGACTCCGATACTGAATCGGAAACTGAATCGATTGACTGGGACACAATTGAAGTTGAAGGGGCTGTCCCAACTTCTGCAAAGGGGAAGGCTCCTGCTGAAGCTCCCAAATCTAAACCTCCTCCTACTGCAGCTGAGAAAGGAAAGGCGCCAATGGAGCCTACCGGAAAAAGAGTGAAAACCTCGGCAAGGAAAAGAAGTGGTGCCCAAGGCATTTCAATCAATGAACCTATGGACAACCTGCCACCATTTCAGGGATTCGTCAGCTCCACACGAATCAAAGATTTTGAAAAGAGGGAATGCATAGGAGAACGACATGTCAATGTACAACAGATGAGGAATAGATCTGCAGAGTTTGGAGCTCTGTTTGATCAAGTTGGTCTTGGTCCGATCTGCAACTTTCCTGAGAAAACTGGGTACTGTCCACACTCAGTTCGGATCTTCTATCAGAATGCAGCAGGTCTTATTGATGAAGTTGATGGACGCCGAGAATTTCATACCTTTGTAAAAGGTATCAAGATCAAAGTCACTCCCCAACTGATTGGAGAGGTGCTCGGTATGACAGCCATCTCAGACGGAGTTCATTATTTGAAGACTCAGGTCTTCACAGCCAACTCTTGGAGAATAGTAGTCAATGGAACCTGCTCTCCGGATACTACGTCTGCCGGAAATTCAGTTTACTCCAGGGAACTCAAGAAGGAGTACAAGTACTTAAACTTCATTATTTGCTACAACATTCTTCCCAACATGAACACGAAAATCGTCCGATGGGATAGGTTGCTATTTCTTTATCTTCTTGGAAACCCAACTGCAGCAATGGGAGCAAACCTGAACATCCCCTACCTCATTTGGAATAGGATGACGCGGTATGTCGAACACTCACATCCCTCTGAGCGACTACCATATCCAATGATTATAATGCGCATCCTTAGGAGATTTAAGGTGGATACGAGCGCGAGTTCGTATTTGTATAGTTTGGGGACAATAAATGAGACAACCATTGTCAAGTCTTTGACAACAAAGCAGGATGATCCCCCTTCTCCTCCAATTGGCCAACGAGTTCGAACTCATGCAACTTCTTCCACTGCCCCCGTTCCTCCGAAACAGAAGGCACCTGCATCTACTTCTGACGATGATGCCTCGGTGACATCCATCTTCAAAGAACAACAGCGGCTTTCAAATGAACAGGAACGTATGTCCGCTGAATTTTCTGAAATGAAAGGCGATCTTCATGTTATGAAAAATGAGATGGAAATTATCACAGCTTCTCAAGTCACTTTGACCAAGTCAGTCTCTTCAGTAAAGAAACTTGTGAAGAAGTTGTTTGCGAAAATGGGTTGCACGACCTCGGATGACTCCGACTCTCAGGAGTAAATCTATGTTATAATCATTTTCCTCTGACTTTGCTTTTTGTTCTGTTTTGCAGGTTTATGATGTGTGTTTATGTTGTTAACTCTCCTTTTGTTGTAATTATTTGGCTTTGTTTTGTGACAAAAAGGGGGAGAGAGTTAGAGAAAACAATGAACAATGATGAACTTTGAACAATGATTGTGAATATCGATGATATCAAGGTAAGTATGAATCTCAACTCAACTTTGGTTTTCTTTTGTGATTTGTGACATGCTTCTATACTAACTATTCGACTAACTATTTGGGCATGTAATATGACTAACAAGTTGATGTTGGACTAACATACTTTGACATTTGGTTTTCGACTGCTTAGAAGATATGTTGGTTTTAACTATGTTTCTTTCACATATCTGATTCTTTTAAATGTCATGATGAGATCAAACTCTATCTCTGTACTTGGTTTTGTATGTTCCAATTCTTGAGGTATCTAACGATTTTGTTTGTCAAGAATGTTTTCTGTGTGCAGAGATTACAGATGTCTAAGTCTAGAGTCTGTCTTAGGAGTTTATCTCATGTTTTTAATTTCTGGAACTCTTTTGTAAATTTTTGTTGTATGGTGATAGCAACAAAAATATCTTTTTGAATTTTCTTTGTGGATTTGTGTTTTGTCACGAAACCGCCAAAGGGGGAGATTGTTACGGAATTTGAGTTGGCGTATTTCGTGAATGTATTAAGTCTTGAAGATTGAAGATGAAGAAACTTTGGATCATATACCTCAATCTCAAGAAAGAAGAATTCAAAAGGATCAGGTACGTTTAACTAAATAATTTTGATGATCCGAATACTTCTTATAGTGTAGAAACACCTGGAAGAGGTTTTAATTGCTTATTCATCAAAAACTGGACATGGGACATGTTCAGGATCCGGATCGTGGACTTTCAATCCGGATCCCGAAAGGTGTTCGTTCATACATTGCTGCAATCCGGATCACAGCTTGTACAATCCGGATCCCGAATGGGATGTTTTGTGAAAATGTATGAACGATCCGGATCGTGGATTATGATCCGGATCCCGAACAGGTGATTTTCTGGAAACTGCATTCTGTGCGTCTGCGATCCGGATCGTGGCTTATCCAATCCGGATCGCCGTCGGTAAAACTTTCCAGAAAAGTTTGTTTTTGATCCGAATATTCTTCCTAGGGTTTCTAACCTATAAATAGCCCTATTTCATTTCTAGGGCATCCAAATAGAGCCGTCATTTTCAAATATCATTTTATACGGCCTTAGATCCACATATAGAGAAGAAAGGAAATCAATAGATCTATTCTATGTTTCTTCATCTATATTGATTAGTTTGATTCTAGGTTTTCATACTCACATCTTGAGTTGAATCAAACTAATGAATACTTAGATGGTATTTCCGATCTACTCTTGATCTAAGTATTCGGCGGATCATCACCACCCAAACAAACAACGATTTACCCCAAAATCGGCGCGTGGACTCGCGTGGCCTTGTGGATTCAAGGTGTTATCGCTCTCGTGGATTCGGAGCGAGGTGCGTTCGTGGATTCGAAGCGTGCCATTGGGTGAAGACCGTGGATTCGGTTGGACGTCGTGGACTCGACGTTGGACGCTGTGGATTCAGCGTTGGGCGCGGATCGTGGATTCGAGAAGCGTCGTGGAGCGAGCGGAGAAGATCTACTAGGAGCGTATGGTAAAAGGTTGAGTCGTCTGTGAGTACGTTATATCACCTTGTACGTGTGTTAATTCTAGTGGATTTCGCCGTGTTATCGGTCCCGTGGTTTTTTACTCCGGTTTGGAGTTTTTCCACGTAAAAATCTTGTGTGTTCTTTTATTTTTCCGCATTGGGTTTTATCGCACAATGATTTTTTGAGTGTTTATTGTTTACACCTATTCACCCCCCTCTAGGTGTTTTTTCCCCTATTAGATCCTTATTAACCTAAACCCAACC